>JAGDQP010008243.1:0-47905 GCA_022664845.1 Lepisma saccharinum
AAATTTCTAGATTTGAAAGCAGCTAAAATGAAAACAGTACTTATACCGTACACACTCAGACAAAAATTTAATTATTTTGCAAAAGGAACATTTTATTCTGTGTGACATTTTTCGTCGGTACATTATTCACCTCTTATTCACTATCATTGTCGGTACCACTAGAATATTTGGCTTCACTAACGGTGTCACTATCGCTGGTATTCCAGAGCATGTCATCCTCGGAGCCGTCTAGAGCATTGGATATTCAACACTTCAAAAATCCTTTAACGATTGTTTCAGGCTTGACACTTTCCCAGGATGCCAGAATCCATTCACACACACACGGTGCACAGTGGGACGTTTGATCTTTCCTTTTCGTGTAAGGTCATGATTTCCTGTACTCATCCAATCTTTATAAAATCTCCGGAATGAACTTTTAAAGGAGCGATTAACAGTAACATCAAGGGGTTGGAGGATGGAAGTTAGGACCCCAGGAACCACAGCGACATCACTTTTTAACTCTGTTAATTTATCCTTCACTCGAGGAGTCACATGGCATCGGAAGCTGTCCGAAACTAACAAGCTCTTAGGTTTCAGCAAACCACCAGGTCTTCTACTCCAAACTGTTTCTAGCCAGTCCAATATGAGATTCTCTTGCATCCATCCCTTTTCCCGCGCACGTATAACAATACCTTGCGGTAAGTCTTTCGGTACAGTCTTCCATTTTAACACAATGAACGGTGGCAGTTTTCTTCCATCTTCCAGAACAGCCAGCATAACAGTACATCGCTGCTTCTCACCACCTGTAGTCTTGATTCTTACTGTGCGCGAGCCTCTTGGTGCAACTGTACTAGACATAGGCATGTCCCAGTAAATGGGTGTTTGATCTGCGTTACCGATGTGAGACAACGTATACCCATTATCCTGTCGCTTCCGAATAACGTATCTCTGAAATTTCAAAATTTCGTCTTCAAAGTCTTTCGGAAGACGTTGTGCAACTGTTGTCCTAAAACCGTAGTGACAAACCATTCCTACGCATAAAACGTGCACACCATTCCGCACTTGCTCGAAAATTATCACGGCTTATCCCCATCCGAGAAGATTCCTCACGAGCTTCGAAACGTTTCATATCAACAGTTACAGCAAAACCACAACTTCTTTGCTCATTCACATATGACAGAACATTTTCTTCCAACCGTGGACACTTAGCTGCTTTTCCACGAAATGCCTTTCTCTTGCCGCTTGTTGCTTGAAGTTCATTCTTCTGCTTTTTCCACCGACGCACGTTGGATTCATCCATGTCAAAATGACGTGCCGCAGCTCGGTTTCCGTTTTGCTCAGAGAATCGGATAACTTTGAGTTTAAACTGTGCATCGTAGCTAAGTCGTTTGCGTGACATCTTCCTTCGAATTCCCGTGTAACGTTCTGCCAACAACAATATTTTGTTTACTCAATCGTTAAATACACGTTGCTGTGTTGCCATGTAATTGTATCACCACCCGCTAGATCTATAGCTGCCAGTCAATTCGCTTCAAAAAGCATTATTTGCCGCGTGAACATTTGCTTCCTAATTCCGACGCTAGAGGCAGCACAATACATCCATTTTAGTCAGTCATTCTTGAGTATTGGTACAGGGAAAACTGAATATTTCGAAGTTTTAGGAAAATAATGTGTATGTGTACAAGTTGCCCCTTGATTACGGGGTGTTGCGTTGCAACATATTTGTATGTATTTCTAATCATTCGCGTGTATAAGACGCACCCTGGATTTTTACCTGCATTTTTGTCAAAAAATGTACTCTAGACGCACCATGGAGACTACAGCCAATAGCTCATTACCCTTCAAATGTACAATAACATGATATTCCCAGTATTACTAATTCAGCCTTCACAGTTCTTTTTCAGGCATTCCAACAGGACCTTCTTCTGTGTAATTAATTGTTCATAGCAGGAATCGTTCCAGCAATTCAACGGTGTTGAGCAGCCTCTCCAGACTCGCGCGCTATGCGCTGTATGCGTGTGTGATCGATCGACTTGCATATAATAACAACAATTGCTAAAATGGATGCATAACAGATAAGTTCATTACAGATTTTACCTGGGTTTTCCCACCCTTCGCGCATGCGTGGTTTACCAGGTAAATAAATGAGTAGTTAGAACCGATTAAGGGGGTTTTACGGAATATACAGCAATGTATATTCTGGTTTTCCCCCTCTTTCAAGGAAACTCTTGTCGCGCTATCCTGTCTTCTTGTTTCACCTTCTTTCTTCTCTTATACACGAACCGATACGCGGTAAATGTCTTCGTCAAGATAGAAACCGTAGCATCCACACCCGCGCCATAGCCTGTAGTTGCATGACTGCATGTAGGAGAGTCGCAGTAGCCAGTGGATGGCGGCTCACTCACTTGGCGTTCTTGGAGGGGCCATGTTATCTTAGTATTTCTGTTTCTGTTTTTATAGTTCTTCCTATGGGGTTTTATAAATGATCACGTGTACCGAATCAAAGTTACAGGACTTGAAGACACGCATTCGCAATGCATATGAACTTGTCACCGTGGAGTTGCTGGAGCGTATGGAGATAAATTGAATACTGACTGGACGTTCTACATGCCACTAGGGGTGCACACATTGACATGTATGAATGAGGAAACAAATCTTTATGAGTTATCTTGTTAGATGTTAAAAACCGTTTGTTAATATCTAGTATAGTTTTAAAGTTATTAAAGTCTAAAGATAATTTATGGACAGACTGATATAATAATTATAATATGTTTGTTTTATAATTTATCGTACTTTCAAATTATATACATTATAGAATGATGTAATTCTTAACAGTTAATAAAAAAAAGTAAATAAAAAGGTTAGCTTCTAAAGTGAGTGAATTTTCCCATCTCATATTTGTCATGAACTTTGGGATTGTACAAAAGACGTAGTTCCTCGAATGCTTCATTTGGTCTGCTGTGTTCGCAAAAGTCTTCTTATCTTTTGATAATATTTGTAAAGAATAAATAGTCGGTCAAAAGCAATCAAGTTTAAAACAGGGCACTCTGAAGTCCGTCTGAAAATCATTACAAAAAAAAGAAGAAGAAGAAGAAGTACAAAGATCAGTTAAGATACAGTATTTAAGGTTCAGTTGATCTCTACCAAAGTACTAGAGTACAAAGATAAATGTACATTTGTTTAAGTCTTTTTCTGTATTTACAAAATGTCTAACGCTGCAAATAAAAAGGTTACAGATACAGAAAACAGATTAAAAAGATACCGTATGATGACCCACATATAGAAACGTTTAGTACTTTTGTTTAGAGAAGAAACAAGAAAAATCAGATACATAGCGTGTTTTACAGTCGGTTACCGCTGCCTAACTTGACAAAAGATCGCCAAAACAGATTATAACGCTTTTCTCTTGTTTCTTCTGGTGACAGTTGAATGAAGCGTTCCGTGTACCAAGTATAAGAATCTTTATAAAATGGTCAGGAAACGTAACGAAGCCAAAAGAGTGACATCAGACCTTGGTTATTTCATTCTTCATTTGTTTCTGCCGAGTATTATCCTTGAAGAATGTTTTTGTAACTTTTTCCTATTTGCAAATATCCGGCAACTGAGAAGAGGAGCTCTTTTGAAATGCAACAATAGATCAATTAAGTTTAACGAACCAGACAAACAATCGTCAATTAACTCTTACATACTAGGGAGGAGTTAACTCTTTTTGTTAATATACTTGCAGTTCTCGTGATTTCATTTTCCGGAAAGAGCCCATTTCCCATCAAGTACATTCAAAGGTCATTTGATTATTATGAAGGAAATAGACATTACCTAACATAAGTTACAAGAAACATATTTTGTAACTCTGATCGCAATGTAATTACGGCGGGGATGAGAGATTTTCTTCTCTTCCTGCATGTTGCACTCATTGTTTTTAATTAGGGATGAAAACAATACCAATGGGGAATGAGTTTTAGCTCTACGGAAAAACAAAAAAATATATAATATTGTGCTCTTTTTGTGGAAATTTTGAAACAAATTCAGCTCAGTTCATGGGAACAAGGTTTAAGATTGAGGCGCTTATCTGAATAGGCACTAACATCCTGCTCCATGGTGAGAATAAGAGGAATTCATTGCCGCTTGATAGATATAAAATAGAATGATATTTTGTTCGTTCTGCAATTGTTCTTAAACCGTTCAACTTCAAAACACTTGGCGTGAATACTTCTCGATATCTTACAAACTCGGCTGTAGGAGTCCCCAGTTGTCAACGTTGCCATCCTATTGCAAAATACATTATTTTTTAAAAGCGGTATATACCATTCAATGTATCTGCACCAAATTTATCATTATTATTCCTGGATACCATAGAAAAACGACTGTAGGGTGTTTCCAGAACTCCAAGAATTTCAATTGTAATTGTTGCCAACTTATCATATAAAATTCTATTTTTAACAAAGGCTGCTATACTATTTAACGTACATGCACTAAATTTGGCATACATACTCCTCGGTACCCTACAAACATGAAATTGGGGTTCCTTTGCTCAAATCACCGCAATTATTAGTATTACTGTCTTATTGTAAAATTAAATTTTTGCAAAAGCGTTTTATTTAGACGCAATAATAATAATAATAATAATAATAGATAACAGAAATATAAATGTAGCTGTTTCATCCGCAAAAGTTGATTTCAATCTTTCAGCCTCCAGTTCGTATTCTCATCTCAATATACTGTACGCAGTTTTGTAAGTTAGTTCCTTTTATGGTAACTATGGTTTACGGAACCCATAAGTTTATTGCGCAGTAACAAACGTTGGTCATTGGATTCTATTCTGGACGATATCAAGCCAGTTTTCATCCTGTTTCCCGCGAATACGTTCAATTAGTGTAAAAGTTTGATGAATATATTTTGAATGGAATCTTTATTGATAGAAAATGATAGGTAATTTCCATCCACAACAGCTGAGAAATGTGGTTTTAGTTTGATTATTGTGAGGTATGGAATGTATAATTATAGTTTCTTTTTTTCATATTTTAAAATTTCGTATTCAGAAATATTATGCGTCTTCACTGTCCACAGCATACCACAAGTTCACATTCTACCGAACCTTTACCAGGTGTATGCATAAGTAGTTTCCGGTTTACCTAAGAGATGGCGCCAGAGAAAAGTACGCAGCGTATTCATTTGACACATACGTCATTTTGTTCGTCTGACATTAAACTACAAACACACACAAGTTGAGTCCGCCAAACACTAGCGTCTTTGTTTTATCATTCAGTGATCATGTCGAAGTTTGTGCCTGAAAAAGAACATTTGCGGCACGCATTGCTTTTCTTATTTAATCAAAAGAAAAAGGCTGTTGAAAGTCATCGTGTGCTGGTAGAAACATATGGTAAATACGCTCCATCGATTAGAACATGTGAGACATGGTTTCGACAATTTAAAAGTGGTGATTTCATTGCAGGTGTTATTGGAGGATGACCCAACTCAAACTCAACAGCAATTGGCAAAAGCATTAAATGTATCACAAGAAACAATCAGCAGACGTTTACGAGCAATGGGGAAGATCAATAAACTGGGTAAATGGGTCCCACACGATTTGAATGAATGTCAAATGGAAAATCGCAAAGTCACTTGTGAAATGCTGCTTCAACGCCACGAAAGAAAATAATTTTTTGTATCGAATTGTGACGGGTGACGAAAAATGAATTTATTTTGAAAACCCGAAGCGGAAAAAATCGTGGCTTTCACCTGGCGAAGCTGGTCCTTCAACACCAAGGCCAAATCGCTTCGGCAAGAAGACCATGCTTTGTGTCTGGTGGGACCAGAGCGGTATTGTGTATTATGAACTCTTGAAGCCCGGCGAAACCGTTAATGCACAACGCTATCGCCAACAAATGATTAATTTAAATCACGCATTGATCGAAAGACGACCGGAATGGGCCCGAAGACATGGCAAAGTGATTGTGTTAAACGACAATGCGCCGTCTCACACAGCAAAACCAGTGAAAGACACCTTGAAATCGCTTGGATGGGACATCCTTCCGCACCCGCCGTACTCCCCAGACCTGGCGCCATCTGACTATCACCTCTTCGCATCAATGGGGCACGCGCTCGCAGAGCAGCACTTCAGCAATTTCGAAGACGTTGGAAAATGGCTCGACGAGTGGTTTGCCGCAAAAGACAAGCAGTTTTTCTGGCATGGTATGCATCAATTACCTGAAAGATGGGCGAAATGTGTAGAAGCCGATGGCCAATATTTTGAATAAAACAGAATTAATTTCCCTTGAAAATTACGTGTTTTCTTTACCGAAAAAAAAAACGGCAAAAACTTATGCATACACCTGGTAGCACCTATCATCAAATCAAGAATTTAGTAAAGTTCCATTTATTAGATTTATGAATTTGTATTTTAAGTTTCTACAACTGAAAAGTAGAATTTCTACGAAGCAGCAGAAAAGGCAGGAATATTAATGAAACATTTGGCAAAATAGTAGCAAGTAAAACACCATCCAACTCCAGACAGATTCTGAAAATAATAATAATAATAATAATCACCTACTCCAATGGTCGTAGATACTGAATTATTGCCATCTATGCAATTTTGAACCATAAGGTCTCCTTTATACAATTGGGAATTAGGATACGTTTCCTAAGAAAAAGGAATCAACTAGAAGTTTACAAAGGGGTGTAGCCACGGAAGGCACAGGGAGCGTGCCCCCTAAATATTGTGTTCCCCCCCAAACGAAAATTGGAATAATACACTAGATATAATAAGTTTCAGGTACTTGGTACAGGATTCCTCTATGTCAGCCATCTTGGCTGCTCGACCCCTTTCAAAAAAATATTACCTATTTTTATATCTCTTATATAACAATAGTCCAAAACGAGAATTATTTTATATTTACAAAAAATCTATTAATGAATGACAGCCATTTTTGTATTGCGGCGCATGCCAAAATTTGTATTAGCAGAAATGTACGGAAAATGTAGTGTTAGCGGATATGGTTATCATAGAACATTCAAACAAACGCAATTCTTTTCTTAAAAATCCGCTTAATAATACGAAACGGCCCTTTGCATGAAAACCCTAAAACGTAATCGAACTGGTTAAAATTGTATCAAAAAATGTGATTGTTGCAATAAAAACAATTCCGGTTTTTAGGGTGCTTTTTCTCCCGGAAGTGATTGAATATATCAAAGTTGAGTTTATGTGCACTATTAACATATCAATATATGTTGAAGGTTGATATATGCTTCCTTAATATTTTATGAGTTTTGAAAATCCAAAAATTCGCATTTTATGCATATTGGAGGCCCGATATCTCTGGTGGAAAAAATATAAAAAATCTAACTTTTTCACACATTATATACTGATGTCAGAAAAAAAAAACTACAGTAACAATTTCAACTCTAGTATTTGAATTTGAACGGTGCTACAAATTTTGTGGAAATTGGGTATGAATAATGCCCGTGCGCGCTATGGTATGAATATTGCAGACCCTTATTTCTGGTGGGAGACCAGATACATTTTTTTTTTTACACGCTAGGCACACGTCAGGAGAAACTAAGGTAGAAATTTCAACTTTCATATTTGAATTTGAAGGGAGTTACAAATTTTCAAATTGAGGAGTGAATAATGCTCGTACGAGCTTTGTGAAATGTTATGTTACCACCAGAGTGCCAAAGAAAGATGTGAATACCTAAAGTAAATCCTGAAATATCTAGTGTTGCCCATGAGGCGAGAAGAGACAGAGAAACGGCTATAGAAAATGAGACAAAACAGAGCTTACGTAATGTAAAATATACATCTTTTCGAGACGAGACACTCTCTGGACAACACATTTTCTAGACGAGAGAGACTAAATTTCGTCTCGTGGACAACACTAGATTGTAAGAAAGCTTACTTAGTGTTAATTTGGCAACATGGCTGCTCAGCATTTCCACTCTGTCTTTTTCATTCCATTATGCAACTATGCCTTTTGGAAAACGTTGCCAGCTTTCTAAGTGTGTGTGAAGCGCCTATACAGCTCTCTACATCTCTCATTACTTAAGCATATCAATTATCATTACAACAGTAAAATCGTTTTTCACAATTCTGACGATAATAAAGAATCTTTCTTTTAACAACCATTCTTTATACGAGTTACCAAAGCTCGCACGACCATTATTCATTAACAATTTGGAAATCTGTAACTCCCTTCAAACTCAAATATCACAATTGAAATTTCTACTGTAGTTGCTCCTGAGATAATGGTATAAATTGTGTAAAAAAATAGATTCTTATATTATCTCCCATCAGAGATACGGATCTTCATCGTCAATTTGTCTGGCTACATCGCTGAATTAACCTTAACTAAAACACAGAACTTAATACTAACATTGTCGTTATTCTCTTCTCATTACTTGATTTATTAACAAACATTCTTCGAATCTTCGTTTATAAATCATTCTTAACGTTTAAATATCAATTATGTAAGGCCGACACCATAATGTGATATTGTAACAACTGAACATTGCAGCTAATAAACGAACATTAATCTGAACTCGTTCATCTTAGAACGTCTAGAATATTGTTCTTCTCACAAGGAACACTACCCAAGTGTAAATATCCGATTTTAATAAAATTTGACAGGCAGATACTACACATGAAATAAACGAATACGTGTTTTTTTTTGTTTCTGCGGAAAAACGGTTTTATGGGGTAAAAGCCCCCACCTGAAATTGTGAAGTGGACGCCCGAAAGGCGAGAAGAAGTGGACCGAAGTGAATGAAATTGTGCACAGGTATACTAGACATAAAATAATGGAATACGTGTTTCGTATTTTCCTGGAAACAACGGGTGGGTGGGTGGCACAGACCCCTCCAGACATTTGATCACAAAATATCAAAAGTGCAAATAAGTGTACGTCAAAAGTGCCGAAAGGACATGGAGAACTGCAACGAAACTGTGTGTAGGGACAATACGCACAACAGAAGCGAACACGTGTTGTTTAGTTTGTGCGGAAAAACAGTGTGGGGGACAAGGCCTCCTCCGAGAAAAGGTAAATATTACCGCAGGAAGAAATGGACCGAAGCGAATGTACATACACATAGATGTGTCGGAGCGGAGATATATTGTAATCTATATACCTTTTTCTGTTAATACAATCTCTATCACGACGTTTTCTTTACCTTCTAATCCCAGTCTTTACTTTGAGTGTTCAACATGTTTTATGTTTGAAGAGTTATTTGTCTCTCCAAAACAGCCAAGGACAAACAGTAACTCATATTTCCTACTTTCAAGCCATCTATGCATTGGCAGACTTTCACTATTTTCACACTAGCCGTTTCCTACCTATAGCGTATTTGATAGTAATATTTCGGGAGGGGGGGGGGGGCTTTTACGCCCTTACAATGTTTTTCCGCATAAACAAACCAACCACGTATCGATTTATTTTCTGTCTACTGTTGCTGTGCAAAATTTGAAGCAAATCGGAGAGGACACTTGGGAAACACCTATTGCCTTGTTTTACATCTACAATATCCATGCACAATTTCATTCGCTTCGGTCCACTCCTTCCTGCGCTCCTGCGGTAAAATTTACCTCTTTTCGGAGGGGGGCCTTGTCTCCCACACTGTTTTTCCGCACAAACTAAACAACACGTGTTCACTTCTGTTGTGCGCATTGTCCCTACACACAGTTTCGTTGCAGTTCTCCATGTCCATTCAGCACTTTTGACGTACACTTATTAGCACTTTTGATATTTTGTGATCAAATGTTTGGAGGGGTCTGTCCCCCACCCACCCGTTGTTTCCAGGAAAATACGAATCACGTATTCCCTTATTTTATGTCTAGTATACCTGTGCACAATTTCATTCACTTCGGTCCACTTCTTCTCGCCTTTCGGGCGGCCACTTTCACAATTTTGGGTGCGTTCTTTTACCCCTAAAACCGTTTTTCCGCAGAAACAAAAAAACACGTATTCGCTTATTTCATGTGTAGTATCTGCCTGCCAAATTTTATCAAAATCGGAGATTTACACTTGGGTAGTGTTCCTTGTCAGAATGATAGTTTTTTAACGTTCAATGCATCACTAACGCTAAGTATAGTAGTAAATTATGTTTTAATTATTTTTATAGTGTTTTACGATTTGTAATATACAGTTAGGTCATTCTCAATTTTTTTAACAAGAGTGGTGAGCTTAATATCAGTCTAGCATTTAAATATATAAATAAAAATTGTACCTACATACTGATATGCATCCCCCGTACTCTCCCCACTCTACCTACCTTATCAAGAAGGTGCAATTTTTGACGACAGGTTAATTTCTTATTCGTCCTCTCCTAACAATTAAATTGAAGTTCTTCTTAATTGTAAAACATAAAATATTAAATAAATAATTTAGTAACCATGTGTGTGTATCATTTTCGTATAGAATTTTGTTTTCTCATAAGTAATTATTGAAATTGCTCACTATAGATTCATTCGAAAGACGTGCCTGTAAATGCAAGCATAATAAATTAACCTCTTTTAGTTCCAAAAAGCACTGTCGCTCATAAACCTTTCAAGATTAGAATTTCTAATTTTTCATACGTTTGTTTCATTTTCCTTCTCAAATGTATGTTACTTTTTCTCTTTTTTCAAAAGTGTTATGTGTGAAATGCTTCGTTGCTATTACAGAATCCTTGAATGACAGACTACGTACGGAAAAGAATGCAAATTATTTTTTTACCGATGAGGACGCGACAACTTCTTCTGGGTTTTGTTGTGGTCAAACTGTCAAATATACCTGAGAGAAGATTTTAATTTAGGAAGCAAATGCTTGGAGACAAGCAATTAAATAAACAGAACAACAATTTGCGTTAATGTGAGAGGTACTAATACTCCTCGCTCTCATAAACAAGACATGTCCAGCTGTATGACATTTTTTAAAATTATTATTAAGAGAAAAAATTGTAGTTATTTATAAATACACTTTCGTTATGCGTCCTTCCTCAATCTCATGGCAATGTCTAAGCATTTAAAAGGCCAGAATGCGGTTGTTTTTACACAGCTGATAATGAAGGTTGAGATTTGCGTTCCTTGTGAGTGAGTGCATTGTCATCAACGACCTAAACGAGCTGATGAGCTTATAAGAAAACCAGATTTACCATTTTTGTTAAAGTAGACACCGAACCACTCCGTTCAGTATTGCGCAGAAGATAATCTAAATGTTTGATTAAAGTTATTGATGAAGTTGACGTGTTAATTAATTGATCTGATCTATGCCAAATGCGAATATTATGTGACTACAGGGTGACCCATATTTCGTTAATTTCGTAACCAAGTTGTTTCCTGGAGGAATCCGGCCACACACTCCTTTTAATTTAAGCGAGAATGTGCCAGCGTGGTCAAGCATTGCATGAGTCAAATAACACATCATATCAATGGTCTTTAGGTTCTATTTACAAAAGCATGTGATCATTTACTAGTTTCTTGGAAAAATTTTCGGCAAATTGCGTTTGTAACTCTCAAATATTATAGTGAAACTTGATAGGTAAGGTAATATTTTACGCTATTTAACGTCATGAGCGCTCCACCTGCCATCGTTATTATAAAAGAACACCTGGAAATATCACAATGATAAATTTTAACGTGCTATCTCATGCTTTGCGATCTAATAGCACCAATGCTTGTGATGAATACGTTAACACCATGAATTTCAGTTCAGCATTGCGCGTTGAGAAGGGGAAGCACATGGGTTCGAACCACACTACCAAAAAATGCTGACTAAAATGTTCAGAGTTCCTATCAGTTTTACGTGTGAAATGTTGAGTTGGTACCATAACTAAAGCTCTGCCGCCAACTTCCACACATGCACTATGTTTGGCGGCGGGATTCGAACTCACGTGCTTCCATTTCCCAACGGTCAATGCTAAACTGAAATTCGAGACATTAACATATTTATCAGTGGGGTTGGGTGCTATTGGATCACAAAACATGAGAAAGCACGTTTCAATTTATCATAGTAATATTTCCAGGAGTTCTTTTATGGTAATAATGGCAGGTGGAGCACTCATAACGTTAAATAGTGTAAAATATTACCTTACCTATAAAGTTTCACTTTTTAATACTTGAGAGCTACAAACGCAATTTCCCGCAAAGGTTTTCAAAGAAAATAGTAAATAATCACATGCTTTTGTAAATAGAACCTAAAGACCATTGAGAATTTTTAAATTAAAAATTTTTCACATTTGCAACCAGACCACAATAAATTGGGACAGTATGCCTTGCTTGACCACGCTGGCACATTCTCGCTTAAATTAAAAGAGGCGTGTGTCTGGATTCCTCCTGGAAATCAATTGGTTACGAAATTAACGAGATAGGAAGTTTCCTTTGGGTCTCCCTGCAGTCATATAATATTCGCATTTGGCAGAGATCAGATCAATTAAGTAACACGTCAGCTTTTCAATAACTTTAATCTAACATTTAAATTATGGTCTGCGCAACCTTTTATTTAAAAGTGAGTAGGAAATGCATAACTTCAACACATATGTATGAAGTGTTGCCAACCTTTCAGGTGTTCAGAACAAAATTCCTACAACTTTGAAGTCCTGTAACTCGTGTTCCGCAAAACTTCGAAACGTAGTACTTCAGGAGAGTTCATTCAAACACACCATCAATGCACCGTGGAAGTTTCATGCTAATTTTCGTGTCCCACCGGAGACAGTTTCCTTGTTGATCGTAATTTGAGAAATAGTTATAACTTTTGATATCACGGGCGGATTTTACTTGTTTATAAACCAAATTGAAGATAATTTTATCCTCTACAACTTCAACTTTATTTCTGTGCACTTTTGCACTCAATATAACGGTTTAGAGGGTACGAGACATTATATGTCCTAAAACGTGGTGTGCAACTTATTTTTTAACAAAATTACGATTTTCAACGGTTTATAACTTGAAAACGGTTAGAGGTAAGGAAAAAAATAATATGAACAATTTTGTGCCAAATTTTGTCAGCTTTAATTTTATATATATTGACGTTTTCGCTAGGACTCACCATTATCGAGATATAAGCAAACATCCAAGAAAAGGGACACATTTTGCTATGTCATGGAGTTAGCTCCCCTTGCAGACCCCGGGACTTTTGGCATATTCATCTCCAAACACCTGCGAACACAGCCTAAGTGTAGAAAAAAGTGCACACAAAAGTTTGTCTTACACCCCATTTTTAATCATTCGTTGACTGGACTATAATGCTGGAACGCAGGAGGAGGAGGAAGAGAATATTCTCACTTAAAGTGATGCGCTGAATTGGTTCTTAAGAAAAAATAATAAAATGTGGAACTTAAAAATTCGAAATAATGATATTGAAATGTTCCCTCCCACAGCTGACACTCATTCGATGATTCGTTACAGTTTGAGTTATAACATCTTTCGGTTCTGGAGGAGAAATTGCAAACATGTTTTCCTTCCATCATTCTAGACAAATACGACTGGTTCAAAAATCAATTTTTCGTTACTAATGAGTGTCATCTACCATTAGAAGAGTCAAAAGAGTTGGCTGAACTTCAGGGTAGTAACTTTGAAGCTGAAATTTTGGGAGACAAAACTACTTCAATTATGGATTTTGACAAAACAACATTCTCACAAGGTACATTCGCGAGGTGTACGACATAGATCGGTTTAATATTGAACAAAATGCAAAGTTCTGCTGGTCTCAGTGTATATTGTACTAATTTTAGCGGTTCATAGTGGTAATGTTCATACTATGAGTCTTCACAAATCAAGGTCATCGTAACGGGTGTTACGCTCGGACACATTTAAACATAATGAAACATCACTAATGAAATAATGTTTTGGCTGTCAATACTGACTTCTTAAATCGCCTTGCAGACTTGTTCGAGACAAGCAAGCCCTGAAGATGTAATAATATAGCTCATAATGTAGCCTGTCCCTGCCGTAGAAAGTTGTTGATATGTTAGTACTGTAGACGGGTGTTCGAATCCAAACGTTTTGTTTTACTTTTATCATTTTGCATCAGTGATCTGTAATAGTGTTTGTGTAGGATTGTGCACTGCACATGTATTTACTACAATGAAAATCGACGCGAATAAGGTTTTAGAGGCTTTAGACTGAAGTATCATGTTTAATGTTTGTTGTAACTTTGCTATACCTTTTGTCTTGTTTATTTTCACTGTTCTACGTTCAATTCTGTTGCAATTTCGTTATCATATTGTATTGCGTTATTATTTTTTTGTATTATCGAATGTATTATTGTATCTCATACCACTTTCTGTTCAATGTTTAGTGTTATCATCATTGTATAATATCTGTATAGTTGACATGTTCCATACCACTGATCCCAATAGCACTTATATGTGGTCATCGGAAAGGAATAAAAATAAAATCAATACGTGAACTACATGATGAAGAAAAAGAGATTGCAAGCAATATCTTCAGTTTGATCACGAAACTTGAAGACTCCACCATTACTGAAATCCTGGAGGAAGTTACTGAAATAGAGCCGATTTGTAAGTCTTAAAGTAATATAAAAATACTCTGTGCAACAGGACAGTCCTTCTATTTCAATATTTTACCAATATCCGTCAGGCACTTCGCGAATGGACCTTCAGTGAGTAACACCGTTACACCTTTTTTTTTTTTTTTTTTTTGACAATACAGGGAAATTAAAAGGTGAAAGAGTAATTCTCAGAAAAGAAGTTACTTTTGGTCACAAGCAAATATTTCGTAGAGTAAAAAAAAATGGATTATTTTTTGTTTTTCGTAAACATAGAAAAGCTTTTGGGAAAACTCATCATATGAAAAAGGGAACCAAAAGTACTTTTTACTAGCTTTTCATTGTTCACAATATCTGAAACGTCACGTAGCCTTTCTCCCTTAGTACTTTCTCTTATATCTGAATAAATATTTTAATCCTGTCAAAACTGGTGAAGGATTTTAGAGTAAACTATTTATTTAAGGAAATGAAGAAAGGTTTGGGTATTAGACTAGATAGAAAATCTAAACGTAATGACTGTCACAAACTTCTGGGTCATACTATGGCAACACTCCACTAAAATTTCATTGGAACAGATCCCAGACAATCATTGTGACGAACCAATCTGCACCATTATAGGCAGTGTTGTGTATTGTGATATATATTTGGAAATCTTAAATCAGATTGAAGGAGTGTCAGCATCATATCATCGCGTCTGTTGCCTGCAGAAATATTCTTTCAAAACATGAGATTAAATAGATAATTCAGCACATAAAAGAACTATCAATATAACTGCATTTTTTTTCAGAAAAAGTAATTATTAATCTAACAGCCTATGCATGCTGAAGCCAAAAATGTTGGTAATTCATCACGTCTGTGAACGAGGCATATCCAAGGACATGGTTGAATGCAACGTACATGATACAGTCACTTCTTAAATCTGATTGTTGTACTGTGCACTGACTGTTTTACATGTTATGCTATAGTTTTTGTTTGAAACCAATTTTGTCACGAATTTGTTTAACTGACTTTAAAATTATCTCATATTCAGAACAGGCTATGATGAACCTCTTTATGTGAAGATGATAGCAAAAACCCCGGTTGATTTTTGGTTTAGTCCGTTAATTAAAAGGCTATCGGTTGAAAAAAGTACGTTTAATTTTAAATCATATTTCAACAAAGACTTGATATTGTTGAAAAAAATATTAATTCAACGTGGATTCAACTGTTATTTTCAACAATGGCATAGATTTTGTTTCATGGGATTCTTTCTCTTTTAATGGAATAAAATTTGTAACTAAAAGCTAATTGAATGTTATTTATTATTTTGTGTTCTCTCTTGCATGTTGAAAACACGCTGAATTTCAACCTATATTCCAACGAAAATTTGATTTCGTTGATAGGACGTTAATATGAAATGTTTTTAACTATTATATTAAACTGTGCCCTAGATTATCTTACTAAGTTAGTTACATAAAAATTGTGCTTAAAAGTGAACAGAATAAAATTAACTACGTTTCTCATGTTCTTCATTTGTATGTTGAAACAGATTGATTTTTAAACTATATTTCAACGAACATTTAATTTCGTTAATAGGGTGATAATGTGAAGTGTTTTCAACTTTCCTTTTCAACTATGATATAGATTTCGCTTTATATGCGTTTTCCTTAGGCGACATATTACACTTATTGAGAAATACACATTTAATAGTGTAGCGAAGGTTAGTGTAGTGTACACATAACAAAGAAAGAAGGAAAGTATTCTTTATTCTTATTCTTACATGATGGTGAAACGACGGGCTGGATTTGCGACTGCATTGAAGACTGCCTTTTACGTCTTCGTAACATAAAGGAAATAGTAAAAGAACAGTGACTCTCAAGGCCAACTCGTAGATGAATGGTAGCATGTCAAGTTACCAACGCCAAGTGTAGAACGTTCCAGCTTCGAATGCTGCAGAAGACACTTGGATTATTTATAACATGAACGTAAGAAAAGGAATTATCGTATTTTATCAGCTTTTTTCTTTCTTTAAAGTTAAAAGTGAAAATTCATTTTTTTTCTCAGAATGACCCGAAACAGATTCTAATTTGAAGAAAAATAAAACCTGGATAAGTTCATTGTAACAGTAGTGTCATAATTTAAATTATTTATTCATTAATTATGTTTATTTATGTTAGAATGTGTACGAACGTTACATCCGTTACGATGGAATTCCTGAATTATAAAGACTCATAGCTATGATTTATAAGCTGCTAAAATTAGTACAATACACGCTAGGCCCAGCAGAACTTTTAATTTTGTTTAATATTACACTACCATCTATCAGGTACTTTGGGAATGTACCTTGCCAGTGTTATCAGAATATAACCTATCTTAACTACTCCGATTTTCAACAAATTATTTGTGCGAATAAAGCTTCTCCGTCTTGGCCAACATAAAATATAAGAAACGAGTGTGACTTCTTTCTGAGCACCAAGAATTACGGGTGTGTTTGTCTGCGATTCCTTCGTGTTTGAAGAACCCCAGTGAGTTGTAAAAGTGGTGCAATTATTGATTACACGTTGTTTACTACTGCTATTTGAATTACACTTTTCTAAAATTAATAACACCAGTAAAATATTTAATACATATGTCTAATTGGTATATGCTCATATTTTCCATTTTAATAAAATGTATCTTGTGGATTTTCGCGGCACATCCTTTGAGGATCCTTGCACTATATAAGTTACATTGTGCGAAATGTACTGAATTTAGAGAGACTTCATTTTATGATACCACAACGTAAGATAGATTTCCCGAAGTTACATGAACTACGTTCTGTTACATTACACTATGTTTTCATGGAAAGACGAGTTACGTAAACAATTACTTTCGTTTTTGAACTTTATAATAGTACTTCGTTATTAAGACTTACTGCTTTTCAAACAGTGAAGTACATTACTGAAAGATAGGGCCTACTTCCATTTAAGTTTATTATCCAAAAAATATATCTCAGGAATTTCATGCATCAAATTTAAAATATGTCCGGGAATCCGGAAAGGAAAAGGTGGTAACCCTAGAATTTGCGAGATAATGGTGCAAAACCAGCGGAATATCCCCCTCGATCCGCCATTTTTCAAGATGGCGGATTTAGCACATGGCGGCGGATCTGTCTGGACTTCTAATGTGTTATTAGAAAAGCATTTACAACAGTCCTATGAGGAAAAAAATCTTTATTAATTTGGTCCCCGATGAGTGCTAATTCGCCTGTGCTATAAAACGTTTGGAAATACTGTATTGTTAGAATATTTTCGTTACACGAATAGGGTATATGTTTAGAAATATAACCAATATGATCCAGTAAATATTTTGGAAAATGATTAAAAATGGAATTACTTTTAACACTATTTCCAGAATAATTTCTTACTGTGTGGGAACCTTCCTTTTAGACCATAGTGCAAGGAAAATAGAGAAGAGCACGAGAAAAGGGAAATCGTACGTAGATCAATTAATCATGCGTTGACAAGGTAATCGAACAACACATCTTATTTCTTATTGGATTACACACTGTTTACACAAATGAATTTGTTAGAATAATGAACGCGGATAGATACAAGGAGTGCCACTTCCGGCTGTGGTTTAGTTCAAGGGCAAATGAGCATCTTCAACATGAATCTGCTGCCTCTGTTGTTTGGCTTTGACCTTGCTCACCTCACGTTGCTGTAAAAAGAAGATTCAGAGATTTTCCCTTTCCTCTTTTCTTTAAAGTACTGCACAAAGCAGCAAAAAGAGAAACATCGGCAAAATAAAAACAAAGAAAACGATTACCGAGTTCAAATTCCAACTATATTCTCATCATCAACTTTACTGGTAACTTTTTACGCACTTTCGTTGCGTCGACGCCGCGGCCAATTACACGATCATGAACGGATACACAACGTTCTTTTTTTAAAAAAAACAAAACAAAACAAAAAAAAGCATGTCCATAAATCTTGTAGCTTTCCTCAACATGTTTTACTTAGTTTCTCAATCGATGCTCACTTCTTGTCCATGCGAACAGTAGTAGATGTCCGCAAGTGACATCACAAGTTACAAGAAAGGTCATGGTTACAACACTTGGAAAATTTTCTCATAATATTACGAAGCTCCACAAGCTTTGCTTCTTTTTGTCTGAAGTAACGAAATGTTTACAAATTACTTCCTTTTTCTTGTCTTCTTCCTAATTATTTTACTTTCTAACTTTCTTATTAAGCTTAAATTAGTTCTTCTTTAACAAGTTGTCACGTCTTCCTGGACAAAACTTGAAATCCAGTTTCAGTTTCTCAAGATTAAAGTACTAATCATGTGTAATAGTGATTTATTGTCAATGCAAAACAATGATTTAAAAGTTTTGGAAAACAGCCTTTTCACAAACATGCAATATTTTTACGAATAAGTTGGAAACAGTGATGAAGTTGGGTCGGAACCGAGTCACGGCATAATTAAAATTTAACCTCGAGAGTATCGGCATAAATTCACGAAGGTACAGATGGAATAATCTAGAAAGTGATTTCGAAATATATTTTGACAATAAATTTAATTTGAACTGAAAATACCACCATGATCTTGTATTCTTGTCGCGACAATTTATATGAACCATAATATATTTGTTTTTTAAATAATTCACCACTAGCGACCATTCTTAAGTATTTAAGTTATTTGGTTACGCGTGTTTTAGCAATTGTTATTATGACACTCTTAAATCACAGTTTTTATGTTAAAAGGTACATTGGTTATCCTTTCTGCTATGGAAAAAATTTCTTTTTATAAATTTGTGGGTTTAAAATTGCACCGTTTCGCTGAAGTTTGGCGGAATTACAAATTCCACAAGACGCATTGGTTAATTGTCCCCCCCCATTTCCCCCCAAGTAATTTCGCAGCATCTAAAATAAACTTTTACTAAATTTACAAACCAGAGAAGCTCGTATGCTAGAAGAGCTGAAAAGAGTTTCACAGCGAATGAGGAATAGACGTACTGTCTGTAGAAGTACGCACTTGACACGTATGTTTTCAAGGTGAAAAAAATTCTGAGCACACCAAGCGCAAATAACGCGAATCTGTCAATCCAGTAATCACCATACTGGGGAGTAACTGATTGTCAATTGTTTAAAATTTCAAAATGCATATTTTATATGAAAAAATTCTAATCTATTGTAGCTTAATTTGTAAGCAGTAAACAAAGGGCAAAATAAAAATGCAACTTCTGGAAACATTTTGGTGGATTATTGGGTTGAAAGGGTCTGTATACTCGTATGTAACTCATACAATAATAATGAATCTTCATGATCTGAATGAAACTTCACAAGTTGAACAATTGGCAATATTCGCATCCACATTCCTTCCCATATTAAATACAAGGAAACTGTTGTACCATGGAACACATTTTACGTTTTCCAAATCATAGTTTTAGTGACATTTATGTTTTCAATTTCATGTCTCTGCTCTTAAACTTTGAAGGTTCCTGAATTAAATAGCTTCAGTATTTTGCTTCTGCTTTCTTTCTTTTACGGTGTTTATTACTCATTAAAAATTTCTAGCGAAGTGTTCCATGGTACAAAGGCTCATGTACCTTACAACATTCACGTATAATTGGGAAAATTATAAATATAACTCACAAATAAGTATTTTGTGAAATACTTTATTAATTTAAGTTATCTGTCTGTGAAGTGTGTGATACGTGATGCTTTATGAAGAACTATTTTCATATTATTATGAAAGAACTTACAAAATATTAAAATACATGATAAAAATAGTTTTAAGCATACAGAGAACCATCAATACGAATAACAAATGCCTAGATATGTGTTTATTTGTTGGTTTTTGTTTTGGTAATGTTTTCTTGGTGCCTTGTTTTCCTTACCTTTCTTCATCTCTCCAAGGTACAAGATATTCATCTGTTCCATGGTACAAGAGGCTGTACGAAATCACTAAAACATACGACGACATACTGAAAATGTTACATGATTAACGGAAATATCTGTCATAGAAAAACTTACCTAATTCTCTTGTATACGATTACTATTACAGAATTTCGCAGAATTTTCACCGTAGCAATTTTTAAATTGGGGTGTGTGTGCTCGAAAATTTGGGGTGTTAAACTATCTGGCAGAATACCTGCTCTACCTTTTAACCTTTAAGTACAGCGTGTTCAATAAATGTGTACATATTTCGCAGGTGAATTCCTTAAACCAAAACAAGCAAAATCTATATTTTGCTTGTTCCTCGGACCTCCATGGATTGATACAATGTCAAGGTGTGAATGTTATGGTGAGTCTAGATTAGGCCAAATTTGTATGTGTGTACATGTTGGTGAGGACTGTCTTAGAACGGCGAAATCATCGGTCGTTTTTTTGCTACTCCGAACTTTGAAAACATAAAACTAGACAAAGATAATACATACGCATCAGTACTTACTTCAGAAATTAGTATATTTGTTGGCACAATGCGCTACAATACGTTTAAACATATAGAAACATCTAAAAGACCAGAAATGATATATATTATGCTGTCACAATTATTTTGCAATGTTTCTGTTATCACTGTTCACAACGTTGCCAGATACTGAGAACTAATATTATTTTCATTAGCTTTGTGCAATGACCTCTATCTAAAAGAGATACTGGACTGACTGCTGCCATAGAAAATTTCATGAATATTTGAAGCCAGGGAGCTCAGAAGACAATTTAGTTTGTCCACTTTCAGTCTAAACCAATATGGGCCAAATTTTCGGTTCTAACTCAGTTTTTACGCTTGATATCGCTCTGTGGCCCATTTTTCTATTCATGTCTTATGAATTTTATTTGCAGTATTTTCTATTATATGCAGTGTACGGTATACTATTATTTGAATAACTTACGAATTAAGACTTAAATTCAAAAGAACTGGCCACACAGCGGTGAAAAGCGTATAAAACTGAGTTAGAAGTGAAAATTTTGGCCAAATTGGATTAGACAAACGAATTTAAATATTTCCTCTGGCGTCTATCTTACGACACTAAGTAGTCACGATGGCTTTGTGGGATAAATCTCGAAATTCCGTGTTGATAAACGTCAAAATCACCTAATGTTGTTAAACGTAGGTTTATCAAAAGTGTCATTATACATGTTGGCAAAACATGTTCATGTATTTAGTTTCAAGCACATTGCAGCAAAAATTGAAACAATACTGAAATATTGTGAACTAGAGATATTTTTTTAAAAAAAATATATCATTGATTAAAATATTTACAAAATAACCCCTGACGGTAAAATTCTTGCCAGCATGAAAGAAAATATTTTAATAAATGCTTTTCAATCATTTTTCAGAAAAGAAACTGTTTCTAAAGTGTATTGATAATATTTCATGCTCTGTGAGCATAGATAATGACCTCTATCTAAATGCAATAATGGACTGACTGCTGCCATTGAAAATTTCATGATTAATATGAAACCAAGGGGCGGAGAGGACAGTTAATCTCGTTTGTCCACTTCCAGTCTAAGCCATTATGGACCATTTGTCCTGCCACCTGACT
Source organism: Lepisma saccharinum (assembly GCA_022664845.1). Taxonomy (NCBI): domain Eukaryota; kingdom Metazoa; phylum Arthropoda; class Insecta; order Zygentoma; family Lepismatidae; genus Lepisma; species Lepisma saccharinum. Next base: position 21,961 of record JAGDQP010008243.1, read on the forward strand.
GACATCTGAAGTTAGTTACAAATATAAAAACTATATCTATCTATCTATCTATCTATCTATCTATCTATCTATCTATATACAGGCGCGGATCCAAGGGGGAGGCCATAACCCCCTTGACGTCCAAGTATACACTGGATAAAATGGCCTTTAATCCTACTTTACAATGGATGAAGTGACACAACTATGGTTTAGCCCCCCTTGATCATATCCTGGTTCCGCGCCTGTATATATATATAAACACTATACTTTAAAAAACGTTGAAGTAGACACTTCAAATAGTTTTCCAGCCTTCCTCTTTTACCAACTTCTTTGTTCAATTAAGAGGGCAACTAACCCAGCAAAAGCTCTGGGAACACTAAGTCGATTCTAGCCTGGGACAAAAAAATTAACAGGCCCACAGGAGCTTGGAAAATTCACCCTGAAATTATAGGGAAAGTTTAAGAGTTGTAAACACAAAAATAGCTAAGAACCCTCGAGGGTTGCTCAACTCCTTATCAAACAAATTACTCACTTACTTACTCTATAGCTTATGAAACTCACAAGTTCATTGCCGCAGTAACAAACGATCGCCACAGGATTCTATTCTGGGCAAGAACAAGACATATATGTTTTATAAAGCATACTTCTAAATCCAATATTTTTTTAAAAAATATTTTAAAAAAAGGCTTTCACTCTGCCTCGTGAAACAAATAATACACATAAAAGGATAAACTAACATGAAAGGACCTACCACTTATAGTCGAAACGCTAAAAATATACAAGGAAAGAAAGCAGGTTTACCACTTGCAATACCACTTCTGTGGTTATGCTTAGCACAAAATGATCAAAGCACAATTCAACCTGCTGAATCTTAAGAAATCATGGGTTATTCGTGGAATATTCCCGTCGTCTCGAAAACTTCAATGTCACAAACAAAACACAAATGAACAACAATTACAAAGAATAGAACAAAACCACTCTGTATAAGATACTTTGCGCTTAGGTTTTCGTGACCTGAAGCATAAAAATCACCCGTCTGTTCCTTTCCCGGAACTGAACTTCTGGAAAACGTCAAAAAGAGGGGGCTCACTATCATCCATGCCAAACTTATTACAGAAAAAACTACATATTACAAAAAGAATACATATTATGAACTACTAGTATGGACTACGCTCCTACTGAATTACAAGCACTCAAATACAACAAAAAGTGCATAGTTAACTAACACCAAACCGAGTCCAAAGTAAAAAGCAACATCCAATCACAAAATAATACTAACCACATTGGTTCAAGAGCACAAAAGCGCACCTGAAAAGATTATAAAATGCGCGAATATTTTTTTTCCGGGAGATGAAAATGAGAAGTAGAAAACTTTTGCAAGAAACCCACATATACTAAATATACACATCTTAAAAAAAAAAAAAAAAAAAAAAAACTAAGCCCCTTGCAAGTGACTGCCAAGCCAGTATACTATCAGTGGTGTACATCAAGATTCAAACACTCGAAGCTAAACATAGCAACGCAGTATTACTACAGCAAACAAACATATTTTAATAATTAGACAGCTTAATACCCAAATCTTAATAAATGTGTGTACTATAAAACAAATAAGATAGGGAAAATGCCATAAATTTTTAGTTACAAGCTCGGAGAAAACAAATCCTCTCCTTATGATATTTCTGTAAGGAGACTCAGCCAATGGGAACATACATATCTAACGGCGAAGCGCATTCAAGAGGACATAATACTCACAAATATGAATTCAAAAAGAATCGGAAAGATCCAAATAACAAAGATACGAAAGAAAACTTATTTCTATTAATTGACATAATAGTTGGCTTTTGAGAGACAGGTGAACAAACGCCACCCTTCGGAATCCAAAATATAGCGTCTGGAAGAACTTAAGCTAAAAGAATAACATATAAAGGTTAGCAGCTACAAACTAAAGCGTCTCAAACCTGCTGGCAGCAAAGGTTGTATGTTCAGAGTTAGCAGCACGTTCTGCCTCGGATCGCATCGCCAATTAACATCATATACAACCAGTATGACCAAAAATAATCCATATCACATGGTTATGTTGGTTCTGTCGAAATGGATAACAGTACTAAATTTGAAATTATAAACAAGTTATCAACAAATTCCACATATAATTTATTGCGTCACCATTAACGGTCCGCATGCGTCCCCTCTAAGAAGTGGATCGTCCCCCTGCATTCCAGGACGAAATAAAGTACGGGAACGCAACTTCGATATTCCGGGAACTGGGGAAACAGCATTCCCCCCAAATCGACCACTGGTTAGAACTGAAAATTTGATCCACATTGAATTAGACTGGAAGTGGACAAACGAGTTTAAATATATTTGCTCTGGCGTCTATCTTTCGACACTAAGCAGTCACTCCTGTCGTGTGGGCGTAAGCCGATTTTCTTAATTTGGTATTTTATGTGTTTAAGAAAATAAGAAAAGGTAATATACGGTTAGTTGGTTCGATTCGCCTAGTCTTTTGTGCACGTAATTAGCTTATGGGTAATTCATACAATAGTATCCCTACTCTGCATTTATTAGAAAATACGGTAAATAATATTTACCTTTTGCAAGAATTAAGACATAAATAAAAACGGGTTCCACAGCGATATCAAGCGTAAAAAACTAAGTGAAAACAGAAATTTTGTTCCATATTGGTTTAGACTGGAAGTGGACAAAAGAGATTAAGTGCCTCTCCGCTGCCTGGCTCCATATTTTCATGAAATTTTCAATGGCAACAGCTCCAGTATCGCTTTTAGATAGAGGTCATTGATACATACTATGAACTTAATTATAGTATATGGCAACCTATGAACGATGTTAACAGTAATATTGCAAATCGATTAAGAGGGCACATGTAAATCATTTAAGAACTTTTAGATAGTTCTTCTCTTGTGTGTGCTTAGACCTATCGTAGTGTATTGTGCCATCAAATATAGTAATTTCTGCAGCAAGTAAGGCATTTATTTACTATCACCGGACCAGACCAAAATAAAAAACTTACCTCTCAGGTTCGGTGTTTTTTTCTCTATTTGCTCAGCGACTGACTAAGGGCACTTGGAGGTTAGGTAAGTCAAGTTCGTTGTGTGTGTATTTTTTTTTTTCCTTCTGTACAGCGACTAATCGAGCGCATTTGGAGGTTAGGGAAGTTGGACATTAGTTTGTCAGTTTCGGCGTTTTTTTTTTTTACTTTTGCACAGTGACTAATCAAGCTCACTTCGAGGTTAGGTAAGTCAAGCTCGGTTTTTTTTTTGTACAGCGAAAAAACACTGCTCTTAAGAACATGCTCCACTAGTTGAGAAAAGAAAGACGCTTCAGTTACTTTTTCCATACAATCATACTGACTAACCAATAACGAGTTGTTTTATTCGAAACTGTTACAACACGTATCTATTCTAGTGTGGAATACATCGGGGATTACCTATTACATATCCGAAGAAACAAGCGTTACTTAAAGATGACCTGTATGCCTAGGTAAAATTCGTACGAAAAAAAAAAAAAAAAATCACAGAATGGACATTTTCGTTTTTAACGTCCTTATATATTTTACAATTTGTTTGTGTACATTAGATAAAATAATATATAATGTTTTTGAAATTTCAGAGCTACGGTTTTTTCGTTTTTCGTTACGTAGAAATATAGCATGAAATACTGAGAATTCAATCTCCTACGTCATACAACGAAAATCATCCTCTGATTGGTTTGACGTAATCAATCCGTACTATTTCCGTAGCTATATGCTTCTCCCTATGTTACGTTCCTTATTCAGAAGTTTGTAGACGAAAAAAAAATAAGAGAGAAAGAACATTTACATCATAACTTAACGAAATAAATAATGTACAAATCTGCAGAACACACTTCAATAAGTTAAAACACCAAAACATGTTTTTAGTAACAGAAATTGCTCGAAACAATGAGAGGGGGCAGTCTTAACTTGCAGTGCTCGTCTTATCGCTGGTTTGTGTCACTTTTGATGTTTTGACAATATGGCGCATGCAACTTTTTATATTTTCACCTAAGGCTGTTCGAATCCTATCAAAGGCCGTGTTTTATTTTACTTCAGGAAACGCAAGAGTAACTTCAATGTAAAAGTTTCAATTTACGTTTTTGTTTCTTACATACTTTTATTAATACCTTGTACAATGACATATTAAAACTATTTAATATATTTACGGGCTACAAGTAGTACGTTAAATTGTTAACAGATGGCAGTAAGGAGCACTATTAATTCATGTGCTTTTAAGTTCTTGAAATATGCTTCATTATCATTCATTAAAAAAAGTATACGATTGTCGAATGTAAATATCCATATTATTTTACAGAAAAAAATAGGTAATTGTTTTTAAATACAAGAGTTCTAAGGAGCATTATTAGAAGATATCCTATGATTTAATAATGAAATACAGAAACGCTATTTACCACTTAAAATATTTATTTCGATCCATTTTTGCTGTCTCTTTTAAACAATACTAACAAATCAAATACCATCTGTATGTTAATGACAAGCAGTGGGCAGACTGATTACGTCATAACATGGCGGCGCTCGATTAAGCGCAAGGCTGAGATTCTTTTGAAGCAATAGTCTTGATAATAGCATCACAGAAAGAAAAGAAAATATTTTCCGTAGTCTACTTTAACAGAAGAATTTTTTATTGCAATAAAAACAACTACCGGAAATGCCCATTTTATTACTCTAAAAGCACGATAGATCAAGCAGAACACTAGTTTTGGAAAGTACACAGATTTTTGGCTTAGTAGCACTTTTTTCAGTATGTTATGGAACCAAATTGAAATGCGTAAAACTACCTTTCACACGTTACAATAAAACATGAAGAGTATGGTGACCAGAAATTTGTTGACAAAAAAAGAGAACAGTATATGTGCTATAAAGGCGCGTATGCACAAAACATTTAATTAGTTATATGAAAATAAAATGGAATTCTAGTAATTGCTACAGTTATAACCTATAAAGGTTCCTTCTCGATGCATGCCCAATAAATATTGCCAATCCTTACATTTACGAGAGAGATTATATCATTGAGTTGCTAGTCTAAATACTCCAATCCGAAGCTGCTTTGACCTTCCTAATTGATTCAAAAAGTGTAAGCTGCAGTTTTATTTTCTTTCACTTTTCTTCTCCAATTTACCTCATCTGCCCGTCACAGGCAGAGTTCACGTAACGTTCTTCGACACGTTTATCATATGCTATAAAAATCACTACGAAACGTGGATAAATCGCCACCGCAGTTCAGAGATCTGGTAGTATTGACACGTTAATTTTACAGTCAAAAAGGCACTTGAGAGTTCAATATGTCTATTCCTCCTCACGTGAAATTAGATAATGTTTAACTTTTAACTACATACGAGGGTCACTAGGAAAGTTTTGAGATGTGGCCTACTGGAACACAGGAAGTGATTTTTTTTTGTCGTAAGGAACCCCTCCGTTGTAAGTGAACACACCAGTTTCCCAATAATCACGCCATTTGTTAGGAAGAGCAGTGTTGCTAAGTGGCTGCATTTGTCATCAGTTGAGCTTCAGCCATAGAGTTAGAAAGGAGAGATTTTCAAGCAATAATTTTGTTTAGCCAAAAAAAGTGGTTTAAATGAATTGCAGTCCCTTGAATGCTTGTCTCGTAAATTCGGGGCCAGTGCACCATCACGTGCTACAGTTTTTCGCTGGTTTCCGGAATTTAAGCGGGGCTGGCCCTCGCTCGATGATGAGGGGCGCAGTGGGAGAACCTCCACAGTTGTTACGGAAGAAAACGTTGCTGCTATGGAGAAGATGCACGAGTGGCTTACACTGACATTGAGTGTGCCCTTGGGATTAGTTCGCCAAGTGTTTCAAACATCTTCATAAACACCTGCGTGTGAGGAAGGTTTCATCACGTTGGGTATCCCACAACTTGACAGATGCCCAGAAGCAGACTCGTGTAGAGTAGTGCCAAGACATGCTCCATAAATTTAACAATGGTGACTCTAGGAGGGTGTCAGAGATAGTGATAACGAAACGTGGATACACAAATTTGATTCCGAGACAAAGCGCCAGTCGTCTGTCTGGTTGTTTCCTGGCGAAGCAGCACCCATAAAAGTGAAGAAGTGTTGGAAACATTTTTCTCACGAAGTGGACATGTGGCCACGATTCCTTTGGAAAATCAACAAATAGTTACAGCGAGATGGTACACAGGTGTGGAACTGGCTTGCGAGAAATTATGCTTCACCACGACAATGCCTCTGCACATTCAGCTTATCTCACAATTGAATTCATTGAGGACAGTCCTATTAAACCTCTTACCCACCCACCCTATAGTCTTGACCTGGCACCGTGTGACATTTCTTTTGTTCCCTACGGTGAAGGAAAAACTTCGTGGACGTCGATTTCCTCCCCCTGAAGATGCTGTCAGTGCCTACAAGGAGCAGTTAAGTGCAGTGCCTGAAACAGAGTGGCGCCAGTGCGTCCAGAATTGATTCAGAGGGATGAGACTTTGTGTGGAGTGTCAGGGAGAATACTTCGAAAAAATGTAATAGTTGGAATAAAGTTATGCCCAGAGATCCATTATCTCACAACTTTCCTTGTGACCCTTGTACATTCATTGCATAATGTATTCGGAATTTAGAAATTACAAATTATTCGGTATTCAGAAAATACAAGATATAAACATATGGAAAAGAATAAATGGAAAGATTTTCGGATAGAAAAGAGTACAGAGTATTTGAACCCGTAAAATAGTTTAATAAGCTTAAAAAGAGTATGTCTGGTCACTCTAAAGTTTATATCTCGTTATGTGTCATATATTCATTCAACAATGACGGGCAAGTCCAGTAAACTATCAAAAGGATTCTGACAAGGGACCATTCTATTTTCGACAATTTGATTTCGGAAAATGCTTGCTATCACCGGATTCAGCACCCAAAGAAACCGAGAAAAACAAGTTTCTTGCTGCAGACCGTAAACAGGGCCGGAGATAAAGGGGTCCAAATTTCGAATACAGGACGCAGAAAGTGCCTATAAACACCATGTAATTTTGAAACGAGTGGAGATCAAATGTGAGGTATGAGTAACATGTGTGAAGTTCTACTGAATAGGTATAGTGCGCATCATATCGGCCATCTTAAAAGTCGCCATATTGGATTTATCGAAAAGAAACAAGCGGGAAGAATGGCATATCATATGAGGCTAGCTCTTTCCCAGAAATTCAAATATGAGGTTATTTGTTACCAACCTTTATATTGTGAGAAGGTGTGTTGGTATTATTCTACAAGCAAAATCCTCACCTATTAACGTTCGTCAAAGTGAGTGCTGTTACCAAGCATCTGTACCCCGAAGCCCAATAAGGTTCACTTCACTCGTGTTTTAGATTTTTCTGATCTCTCAACAGTGCATTTGGACAGCCAGTTGATCAACAGTGACACATGGGGTTCTACACTTAAAATGTCATATTTGGAGACGAGTGACATACCGAGAATGGCTACAATATTGGTCAACTTCCAAATTTAAATGGAAAGGGAGATTAGTTTTCAGTGTGTTGGCACAATTCCATAATTTTAAACAACTTTTTGTATGAAACCGGTTTTGATACACTGTCGTCTGGGAGCTCTTCTAAAATAAAATCCACGCTCTAATTATGTACTCTTGTTCCCAAACGGTAGAGTTGTTTAGAGTTCAGTTCTAGTCAACTGAAAACTAACCCCTTCTTCTATTAATAGTTTTCAAATAGATCCCTCTTATACCGATTCCCAGTATGCCGTTGTTTCTCGAAATGCAACATTTCAATTTCACATATGTTCTATTATCATACACTTTTTGTTTCAGTATTTGCCTTCGGTAGTCTGAGTTATTGGTAATGGTGATAGTTGCTGACGTAACACTGGTTCCATCAAATAAGCTATCGTAATTGCCAAACCGTAGAGAATATCAAAATATATTTCTTCTAAAAGTTGTTTCCAGTGGAGTTCCAATTAAGTGAAAAATTTCTCCACTTTGCATCAGAAATTTTCAAGTTAATTCCTCATAGAGATATTTCATAAACGCCATTGGTTTCCCCATGTCAAAATTAAATTCTTCATATGCACTGAAACTATCTCATTTTTCTGTTTGATAGCTTTCAATGGGTCAAATACTTTCCGAGTGTTGAGCCTGATACGAAGTTATAGACTCACCCTGTAAGTTAGTTAAGTACTTCAGTGGCTCCGTGTTCACAGGAACTGCGAAGAACCCCAGTCTCAGATTTGGCCCTCGCATGTTTTCTGATGCACTTTCCTTTTAGCATTGTTTCACGTTGGATCGTTCCTTGTAGGTCCGTTTCGGAAATCTGTCATCCCTGGCTCGATAGTCTATGATCATGCCTCTTTCCAGGTCTAATAGTTCGTGAGTTTTGTCCATGAAAGAGACTCTTGCAATATTCAGATGCAGAATATCAGTCATTGTGTGCTTGCGGAGTACGACCTGGTCGCATGTAGGCGGTGTGTGACGTCTCCGTTAGAGGGGTAGCCATGATGATGTGAATATTACAGGTGCAAAAATGAAAAAGCAAGTTCGGTAACGGTTAGGATAGTATCAGCTTGACCGCCCGATTGGATCTTGTCTTTGTGGGGGGTGGGTCTTTTACAGCCCACCGGTTCATCTTAGAGATCCTTGGCGAATGTATCTTTCGTGCCATTTATTCGTGATAATTTCCGGATCATGCACATTCTCGTGTGACGTGTTGTCCTCCAGTACTTGAATAAGGTAGAGATCCACGTTATGCAATGTACAGCATGTAGACTTGATCTAAACCCATTGCGTATATGTGGAATATTTAAGGAAGAAATGTCGTGATCGTGCTCAGAGTTCTATAAAAGCTACGGAAATTTGCCCACGAAGAGTGGGAGCGCACACCCCACGAAGATATTGCTGTGATCAGTAGAAATATGCCTCTTAGAATGCTGGCTGTCATTCAAGCTAGAGGTGCGAACATAACGGTTTTGGAAGTGGGTGAAAGTATGAGTGATGGTGGAGAAAGGTTATATATATATATATAAACGTGCCTTCTGTGTTCCTAAAACTAAACCGTCATTATCTACACAAAGCAGTGTGGAAAGAAAGATGCTTGTAACGTATCATGCTTCTCACAAAGGCACTAACAATGAAACATGAAGTCTGTATAACCTTTTTCGTGTAAAAGCACACTTTTGAGACAAGGGCCGTTTTACTACACAATCATATAGAGATATGTTGGCGTACGAGTGCTGTCGCTAAGAACAAAAATAAACAAGAACGAAATGCAGGGTTGCTTTTTTCTTGTAAAAAATACTTTAAAAAAAAAATTGCCTGTACAGGTACGTTAAGAAGGAAAAAAGGCCATGTTCCAGCGTAATACAGCATCTCCAATTTCAGGCAATCTCATGTTGCCTATGTTAAACAGGGTGAGTCAAAAAATTGTTGACACAGTGTGTTCCATAACTCCTGCCTCCTTTTTGATTTCAATTTTAGGGTAGAAAGAATTATATTTGTGGCTGAAATGTTTCAAGCACATGAGAGACATACATAAAAATTGAATAAGGCTAAATGCATAAATATGCGACAAACGTTTCGTCGTTTTTCGTAGCGAAAACTGCGAAAGTGATATTTTTCTTGTGGGAAATCAATGTTAAAATGCTCGCAGGCAGACTAAAATAGTGAAGATGGACCAAATATTGCTGGAAGCAATTTAGTACTAGATTTTCCGTATTTCAGAACCTAGATAGACACAACTCACCAATCGTGACCACACCTTGACACACTAGGGGACACCTCAAACGTTTTCGTCTGTTCTGTAGTAGATTCTGTTATTTATTATGCATCTCGGAGGAAATGGTAAATGGCGTACTTATACCGGGTTGAGGCGTATTCCCTGATTCCTATCTATGTCCTGGAGTACGGGAAATCTACTACTAAATTGCTTCCAGCGATATTTGGTTCATCTTCAGTTTTATCTGTCTAAGAGCATTTTAGCATTGATTTTCCACAAGAAAAATATCACTTTCAGTTTTCGGTTCGAAAAACAAAACGTTTGTACAATATTTATGCACTTGCAAAATTTCAACGAATCTTTCTACCCTAAAATTTTTGGTCTAGGAACCCAGGGTCCCCGAAGTTATTCTGACTCAGAACAAACATGTGGATATGTACATTAAAAGCCATAAGACAACCCTTCAGTTATGATTTTTAAAAATTGATCACGTCGTGATATTGCCTGGAAGTGGTCCTACATTTAGCGCTATCCATCTGGTCCAGTACTCGATTCCTGTCTTTTCTTTTTCGTTCTTTCTTTAAATATAGAAAAGGATTAATGTGGCACCAAATCGGATTAGAAAATTTTCAGAAATTCAATGATGGTATCGTCGGTTGATTAGTTTTTAAGCTCTGAACAGTTTATCTTCCAGGTAACAGGAAATGACATGGACGACAGAGGAACGCATCAGCATTATGATGTCTGGCAAACGAAGCTGTCACACGATAATTTATTATTATTAACATCTTAATGTAGGAACTAGAAGAGTGCCTTGTGACTTTCGAATCATCATGTACCGGTAGTTTTTCACTTTCAGAGGTATGCTGAGTCAGTTTTATTTCGAAGAACTTTGGTTCCTAATCAAAATTTTCTTTATTCAGACTTTCTCTCTACTCCCATTAAGTTCCGTATTTTCAACCATCCTATGTCAGGGCTGAAAAAAAAAAATTAAAAACATACGTGTAAAACGTATAACGTTTCAATTGCGCTTTCGATCCATTCATGAGCACTTACTATAAATTGTAAGTTCCATTTTATGAAATTTGCTATTTATTAAAATTCAATGACAATGCTATTTATTATATAAAAGGTGAAGGTATACCTTGTGCAATGCGTTCCACATATTCTCGACCAACGGCACGAAGTCCCACGCTCGGCTACATTTAACTCCCAAAGTGCCCAGGAATACCAAGGACACTGTGATACTCAATTTGATAGGAGGCTATGACTCACAGAGCGCCAGGCATGAGAATACTGAAGGAAATTTCTCCATTGTCCTGGCCGGGATTTGAACCCGGGCCACCCGATTCGTAGTCAGATTCATTTGTCTTTCCAAAATTCCCTGAATTTTTCAGGTTTTCCCTGATCATTTTATTATCGATACAATGGTGATGGTGAACTTCCTGACAAATGTTGACCATTTTAGCTAAAACTTTTAGAGAACTACTGCGTTCATTTCTAATACACAGCAGGTGCAACGAATAAAATTAAAACACTTACCGGGAATGAATTTTTCAAATGGTCTCAATTTTAGTCTTATTCACTATGCATAGCAACCTCTCGAAACAAACACATTTACATAATTAAAAATTAGTCCTTTGTAGAACACAGCAGCATTTTTCATGTAGCAATTTAGTATAAATGGTTTTCACTAATCACACCTCCTTCCTTTATCAAAATGAATTTGAATTTCACTTGCGGCCCAGGCCAGCATAAGATGGAGAGAGGATGTGGGAAGGAAGTAGGTCTAGTTTCAAAAGTACCATCCCGACATGACTGAGTAAAACCTAAGTGAGGATAGCCGGTCGCTAGGACCCCCGAATACCAAGCCAACGCTCTAGCAACTGAGATAAGGCTGCTTGGTTTCCCACTACACTTGTTACAACTCTCTCGTCAAACACTTAATATTTTCATTAATCAACTCTACTTCTTTCTGTGTCTTCTAACAACTTCTAGACCATTCACGGTTTAGTCCTTTTTTTTTTCACACCTCTTCCTTTGGCTAACCTTTTGTTTAACTTCTTCGTGAGCTTCAATGAAGTGAGCATTCTTGGCAGCGAGAGTCTTAGCATGCACTCTTACCTATTTTCGTCTGCGCTAAGATTAACAGATTTTTTAACCTTGCAGTCAGGTGGCTCTGAAGACTAGTACTGGAAAGGTTTTTCATGCTCTCCTGAACGACAGAAACAGAACAAATTTCCTTATACTAACGTGTAGCTTTCTCTGCAACGAAACCAATGTCCCAATTCTGCCGTCGTAAGCTAAAACGCAGCATCTCCATTTTTGGACAATATTTAGTTACCACAATGGGTAGGGTCGTTTTGACTACATTTACTGTCACAGCATTAGAAAGTGTTCAAAGCCATTTCCTGCTATCCAGCCGTCACACCACTGCATTCTAGTGTTATGACGTAGTAAATATGATCAAATCGAACCACATGCAAGTTACTTACTTCAGAATTCACTCCTACTCCTGGATCGAGGCTTGACACTTTGGTTAAAGCTTGTACGTAAATGGAGAATGTTCAATCAACTTCAATGTTAAATTCTGCACACACGTGCTGCATTCCTGACAGAGGCGTAGATACGCAATAGGCTCAATTTTCTTTATTGTGTTTATGCTGCTACGTTCCTTACAGAAAAAAAGTTCTCATTCTTCGTTGTCAATATTCATGGTGGAGGACAAAGGCATCAGAATATTTTCCTTCACAAACCTGTCCATAATACTTTGCAAAAATGCATTCAAAGCACTGTATAAAAGTGGAACATGAGGGATTCTTATGAAATTCAGTAAGGTCCCATTTCACTGATAACAGACCTGAAGAAGGGAAGTTTTGCTGGTGTCTTCTACAGCTTCTGCAACACATTTGAAGCTAGCAATACAAGGTTCAGACTTCCTATTTACCATTTACACAAGAGATCACACGAAGCAAGATGTCTGCAACATTAACATTCACAAGCCAACGAATGACTCAAAATTTCAATGAAAACTTGGTCGTGTCATCTGCACACCTTGTAGGTACAGCTGTGGAAAGTTTTGATTGTTGCATATCTATAACTTGCTTTTCTCATTTCAAAAAATAATATGTAGAAACATTGTATAAATTTGTTGAATTACAGATAAATGCACAATCACACCTTTGAGGAATATATTGTGCTGATATATAGCTAAACAAGGCCGATGCTTGCAAAAATATATTTTCGTAACGCAATGGCAACTATTAATCCTAATTTTAATTTTCAATAGATGACACAAAATTTCAATAGATTTCTCAATCTTGGCGAAGTTTGGAAACATCCTTTAAAGACGCGCAATAATATTTTTGTCTACAGCTGTACATTGAGAAACAGATTACAAAGCCTGTAACAATGTTGCTGACAACGTTAGTCTTGAACACGCAACTTACACCACGTAAACCACAGCTTCCAATATCTAAAATAACTATCATTCATACTCGTTTTGTGATAGGCCTTCATGTAATTTACAAACATTTACCTCACTGACACTTGGGAGTATCCCTTCCCTTCCCATACAGATTGATCTCTTCAGATACATTTTCAAATGCAGACAGTAAGTCCACGGTAATTGTAATTGTATGGTCCAAGAATTAAGATATTAGAAAGCTGATATGTACCAAACCTTCCTTCTGGTTCCAGAACCTGACATTTATTTCCATTTGCTGCTTTTGAGAAACTATATTAAAAGACCCATCAAAACCCACGAACAATATGAACTCACGCCATGTAGCACTTGAATAGGATCTTGTCTGAAATGATGTGACAAACGACACGTAACAGCATACGATATTTTGTCATGACACAACTGTCCGTTTACAGATATCTCACTGTAAGGAAAGATTGTTTTAAATACAGAAACACCCTTCGCAGACGACCGCATAGATCTGTGTACCATTACATGTTGCACCACCCACGAAATTACTGCCTTAATTACAATTTCACTAAAGAAAAAAACAACACTTTTTAAAGACATACATTCTTCTCTTAAACAATTCGTACTAAAAAGTAAAAAAAACATGTTTATGCATGACTAAAAAGAAAAATATGGGGCGCGATCTCATATACAGCCACTTTATAAATTATTGAATTGGCGTGCCATGCCTTTCTTTTTAGTCATGCATAAAAATTATTTTTTACCTTTTAGTACGAATTGTTAAAAAAAAAGTATGTCTTTAAAAAGTTTTTATTATTTTTCTTAGTTATTTCCGTGTTCAAATACTTTTTCTCAAGGTAATGTTTTGTGACCAGGCTAGTATTTATTTTGGGATAAAGAAGTCTATATTAAAATATGATTTTAAAATATATGAAAGTAAGAATGAGATATTATATTGTCACTCGACTTACGTCGCTCTGCAAAATTTCATCATTCTATTACGCTGGGAAATGAGTTAAATTAACGCCGTAAATTTAAGGACACCACGAAACATTGTGAACTACAGAAAAGTGTAATAATCCTTTCATGCCAGCAGAGAAGACTGAAAATATCCCTGTAATCTTGTCTTGCATACTACTCTCAAGTGTCTGCCAGTAACGCTTGGTTCTTTTTGCCTGAACTGATGCAAGTTTCTCGACTAGCATTAATTTTTCAGATCTTATTCGAAAATTCCATGACTTGCAAAGAGTTCCCTAACAATTCCCGGTTTCCCTGACCAGTCGCCAACCTGAGGCAGTGGAAGCCGACCAAGTTTCTCCTCCAATAATTAGATGACATGAAACCTCAGAAAAAGCACTCAAACACATTGTAGAACGCAGATAGGCAAGGCCGGCGTTATGGCCTAGGCCTGGAGATATTTCTGGAGGTAACCTGAATGCAAATGGTTGACTGGCAATCCAGTACATGTTAACCGTGTTTCCTGTAAGTAGTGAAGCACGACAACGTGCCATGATATTTTGCCAGAATTGTCTGTGTGTACCCTTGCTCGCATTCAGATCCTAAACCAATTGAAAATCTATAGAACCACGTCGATCGATACATGAGATGGATGGATCCTCCACCAAGGAACATAAACCGAACTACTTTGTGCGCTATCTTATGCATAGTCACAATCTTCCGCAGACTTATTAAGTCCATCTCACGTTCCATCTGCCCGTTTGTGCTACTGTTTCATTTAGTTCCACAGGTTCAATCACTGAATTGGATTTATTTATGGTCTTTAGCATAGAAGGTCGGGCCGAGATAGGATGTTGGAAAGTAGTCGGCTAGCGCCTTGTTAGTAGATTCTATCTCGGTATTGCCTGGTATTGTTCCAATTCCTTAGCCAACGCTCTACCAACTGAACCAAGGCCGCTCGGTACTACTTTGTTCATTATCTAGAACCCTACTTATTTCAACAACACTGCCGCACTGTTGATTCATGTAGATCACCACCAATATACAGATACTTGATTTTACGAAGAATTTCGAAATGCTCACTTATTATTATCCTTCAGTAACTGAACTACAGACCCTAGTTCACGTGTCGGAATTTTCCATTTTCTTGTTTATGTTACATACACATGCACAAGTAAAGCGAATACTTCTAACGTTATGGAACTCAGAGAGAGTATAGCAAACAGACAAGTAATGGTCAGATTCATTCAGCTGTTACAGTGCGATGCAAAAACGGATACTACTTTCTAGACGTCTCCAGTTTTTGAAATTTATTTATGGCCTTTAGGCATCTAAGGCTCAGACCTGAATAGGGGAGGTGAAACGATTCGGGAAGGTGTTGGCCAGGACCTATGTTGAAGGTGCCCATCCCGACATTTGCCAGGTGTGACTGAGAAAAAGTCCCTGGAAAAACCTCGGTCAGGATGGTCGGCCGCCTGGATCGAACCCACGACCTCCTGAACGTTACGCCAACGCTCTACCACTGAGTTACAGCGGCTCGGTGTAAGACGTCTCCAGTATAGCTATAGGAGAGTAAATGAATCGATAACTGCTCAGGTTCCAGAAAGAGCCAGTTTAAGGGTACTACAGACTAGCCTAAGTACCATTATCAAAATATTGTCACTACACTGTAAACCTTCTGTATAAATATCCCTTTCAAGAAATGGTAGGTAAAAGCAACATCAAAAGATCAAATCAATGTATTATTGTTCGTTTCTTTATCACTTTTTACAGTCATGAAACAGCTTTTACAACTTCCAAAAAACAAGAACTGATAATTAAAATTTTAAAATAGTTTGAAATAAAGTTGAACAATCAACATGTCTGTTTACGAACACTCCACGAGTGTTGGTCAATTATTCAAAAATGAAAAAAATATTCTTAATAGAATGCAGTCATCCTATCGATAAAAAACAAGAAAAAAAAAACAACGGAAGCATTCTGCAAAACGTTAAAAATAAGTCTGCAAAATGGAAGACTAGATACATTACAATTGACAATGTTTGTGTTCATAACGGCCAATGTCACCATAAATTTAAAATTGTACAGCGTTTACAGAATTTACTGCCACTTTTCGACCAGTGTGGACCTAAATCACAGTAAATCTTGCTTTAATCTATGAAAAGTGAAGTATTTGAAAGATACAATGATCAACACAAAATTCCTACTTCCTTGATTTTGAGCGGAACATGATGTAACTGTTATTCAGGTTCATACTTCAAATCCAATAGAGCTCCAATATGAAACTTACACATTAGTTCAAATGAATTGCAAACAATTATAGACACCGAGGAACACAAATCGTTCTATGAAATATTAATCTCTTCTTTTTTTTTCTTTTACAACAACCAGTTCTCGAATGTTTGTTTCAATACCTTAGGTACAACTGCATCACATATAAAAACAAAAACGAAGGTAATAATAGTTCCAACGGTTTAAGAAACAGTAACCTTAGGAATACGTTTCTGAAATAATCTCTGGTATCTTAATATTGTAGGTCATCATACTGCTGTCACACTGAACAAGCCCTAGCTAATGTAATTGAACCTAGTCTGAATAACATATGCAAAGAACTTCTGAATTCACATACACTCAAAAAATTTGTGATCAAAGAAACAGCGGATATTTTTATGAATTAGCATGAATATCGGTTAAACTTAGTGAATTTATTGGATCATGCAAGGGTACTCTGATGGTTCTCCACATAGTCACAGAAGTGGCGAAATGATTAGTACTACTATGTTTATCATTGCGCATGAAAACGCGCAGAAGCCCTTACAATGCGTAGTTTATATCAACATCTATTTACAATCACTTCAGATCTTCATGAATTACATGTTAAAATTCAATAACAGAGCATCAGGAACAGGAAATGCTTACAAAATGAGAACTTCACATGAAAAACATACTTAGAAGAAAATCAATGAATAATTATATTTCCTATCTGACATCGTGATCAATTCAAAATTTATGAGGTCTATTTTCTGTGTACTTTACAGCTTTTGAAATGTTAGAAACTTAACTTTCCAGTACGGATTAAAAAAAAAAAAAGTCTAACATCAGTGAAACTACTTGCTATTTCTTCCTTCTACTTCGAACTTCTTTTCTGTTTGCAGTCCGTAGGAGTCTACAGCGAGGAGAAGAAACGTTATTCCAAAAAGCAGAAGTAAATTACACAGTAAGTAATACATTTTAAATTACTACAACCGTAGTAATTTAAAACATATTACTTACTCTGTATTTTGTGTTTTAGTAGCTTTCTTTTAACTGGATCTTGTAAACCAATTTTCTGCTCCTCATGCCCTGTTACCCAATTTTAACCAGTATGCTCTGAAGTTATGGAAAGTCAGTCGGCTTGGTTAAAAACGTACACAGCGTACGGACTTCTGCGTAGTTTTAGAGTGCGCAGTAATGTTACGATTTTCGCCATGCAATGGCATATTTGATACTCTGTTTATGTAATCAATATTTACGTTTCCAAACTTTGAAATACATGAGTTCCCGAAGCACTGGCAATGAAATTAGTATGAGGTACAATAAAGATCAAGGAGTAGAAAACTACCACTTTTAAACGAATAAAAAAAAAAAGTTACACCGAATATTACTATAATTGCCATTTTGTCATTTCTATTACGTGGATCATTTCACCACAAATGCTTCTCTCTGTCCTTAAAAAGAAGAAAAAAGCCTGATGCAAACAGGTAATTAAAACAACCATTCACTCAGAACAAATTACACAGTTTCGTATTTCAAATTATGCTCAGCCTTACTTCAGTATCGATGACGAAATAATTTAATCTATTTTCGCACGGACTTTGTTGCTTACAATAAGAATAACATTAAAAAAATTACATTCATGTATTAGTTGACAAACATTGGTCATGAAATCTGTCGAAAAAAAAAACATTACATAAATAATAAAAGTGGGTGATTACAAGTATTTACTGCTCAGATAGTAAACAGTTTCTCAGTCCAGACGGTAACCTCATATAGTATTTCACATTGAGAATACTGTACTGCACTTTTCATTTTACCTGGATACTTACACGAGAATTCGAAACACATCAATTTAGAATAAAAACAGTTTACTTTCGTGCATTCAATTTTAAGAGATAAATTTCCCATCACTAACAAACTAGAATCTCCTAAATTTGAATAAAATAAACTTAGGGGAAAAAAAAACAACTATTACGCTTCTTAATTACATTATATATCTTGACAAGAATACCTTAAAAATTAGACATAAAAATAATCACATTTTCATGTATTATTAACTAAAACAAAACAGTTTCGGTAAAATTACTAAATTTCTTTCTTCTACAGCTTTAAAGATAAAAATAAATATAATGCAACATGATTTAACGACAAAAATTCGTTACGTTCTGACGAACTTCTACACAAAAATGACCAGAAACTAATACGCATTATTTTCTGAAGTAGTTAGTATTTCGATTTTCATAGCAACAACACATTACATTGTCTATCCATGATACAAATAAAACAGCATAAAAATACGGTCAAGAGTTTATAACTTATTAAATAAACGACAATGGCAGAGATAAATACAAACGATCGATCCCTTGCGTAAGCAATTTGGTCAAAAGATCCTTAAATTCGAAAATTATTACAAAAAACATTACGATCGAAAACAAGTGACTTGAATTCACAATGAGAAATGAAATGGTATAATGATGCAAAAAACTAAATTTATCTTAAATATTTATACGTCATTTTATACCCATAGGAATCGAGATATATTTGCTCAATAACGATTTTGCACACTTCCGTATCAACAGAAGTCGAACTAACACCAAAACAAAAAAAAACAACGTTTCGCAAGTCTGGACTACCGCCATTCAAGTCCACACACACACACACACACACACACACACACACACACACACACATATATATATATATATATATATATATATATAATATGCTACCATTATACATGTACTCTTCTCTTGTTCACCATTTCCTTTCCCATACACATTTAAATTTCCCAATTAGAATCTTGAAGATGCTCGGAGTCTCGTCAAGTGAAACGTTTGTTTTAATGATTAGCATTTTATGTTATACCGAAACAGACTGAAGGATAAATTGATACGTATGTATGCAAAATCAAAATTGTATTGTCTCCTTTACATGATATTAATATATAGATAAATTTGGTTTAAAAAATTGTACACCTATTCTTATCTGGAACGTAAGACCTAGCATACCGGACTATTTTATTAGCTCTTACTAACAACTGATAACATTACAAACTGATAACCAACCGTAACACTAATTATATTAAACCTGAACGAACACTTCTAAAAAATTCAGTTTCAAATGCCTAATCTCCACATCACTTTGCTGTCATCATCAATGCTTCAGACACATACCAGGAACGTTTTTCTTGTAGTTGTAACACTTGCACCTAGTAGTGGTTGATAGGAACTGTGACAAACAACTGAAGATGATTTGTTGTTTAACAGTGTTTCGTGAATGTGTGACGTGCTAATTTTGCAGTGTGACATTGGGTGACACAGAAAGAGTTACGGGTGTTTGCGTGCGTGTGATCGTCCTAAATAGTACCTGGATGAACTTTCGACGTTGTTGGAAATCGATCGCCAATGAACATACAGAAGGATTAGGTGCAGAACCAAAGATTTGATCTCTATTCAGCAGTTCGACGCAAGAGGCTCTACATGTCCTAAAACCTCATCCACTGCTCTGTAGAACAATATCAGATATGTGATATCACATGAAGGCACCTCTGAATACGAGGGGGTGAGAGTTACTACTCTACTTGTTCGCCAGATATAAGCCAATGCGGTAAGTTCGTCCTGAAGATGAAGAAACTAGTAAGAGGAACACGCGGTGACATTTCTAGTATCATCTCTGTAATAGCGCGCGCTCTTTGAACACTGATAAAATGATGCAGTAATTCTCTATATTAGCTACTTCTGTCATACAGCCTTAAATATACTTCGAATGTTAGTTTGTTACGTCGGAAGCGTGGAGTGCAAAATGGGATGTAAAGTCAAGGGGCGATGTGACAGGACACAAAAGTCCTAAGTGTTCCCTTGCACTCACATCACCCGTCGATTTTATATCAAATTATGTATTCTATGAATCCGATATAAGCAAATAACATCTGCAATATATTCAATGCCATATAACAAAAGTAGCTAATATAGATAATTGGTGTTTGTTACGTTACATGCTTGAATCATATCTAATTATAGATTCACTTCGGAAACACTTATTTAGCTGTAACATGAAGGTATCTCACGGTTTCAGTGACTGCTTAACATCTTGTTTCACTTGATAAATACACCCAAGCAAAAAAAGAATTTACAGCGCCTAAAGGCTACAGGTCGTCCCGCCAGAGAGATGGTATCCCTCGGCGATCACACTTGCGTGAAAAAGAATGGAGCAGGTAGCAATCAGGGTCTATACTGAAAGTACTATCGCGGAATTCGACTGGTGGAACATAGAAATTTTCAGCCAGAATGAACGGGTAAGCAGGACTCGAAAACAAGTGACTTCCCTAGTGTTTACAAGCCAGCGATCGAAATCACTAGACTACGGGGACACTAGTTCCTAACTTGAAGTCACGAGTCTTATAACTTCTTGCTGAGATTTACACGTAAGCTTCATAAGCAGCTTTTCAGACTTGTCTTACATTCGTTTCTCGACTTAAGAACATTACCCTACACTCCAGGGTCAACCACTTCACGAAGTAATGACCAATTTCTTCCAATAACTTTCCAGGACACACAAATGATCGCACGCGAAGCATTTCTATTTAATTTTTTACATCTTTTTCTATCAATGTGTGTAGAGCCTATAACAGAACACTCGTACTTCGGAAGGTTTACATATATAAGAGATATTATTTTTACAAATTTCTCGCAAATTCTTACCAGTCAGAGGGAAAATGTATGAAAATAATCTAACTAGGACCAAGAAATACAACGTTACCATTCGGAATTAACTTACTGAATTGGGATTAACAGTCCTAAATTAACTTATGAGTTTCTAAGGATGGGACCTATAGTTCTTGTGGAAGTGGACTCCAAACCACTGTGTTCAATGAGATCTCAACGGATCTGAAGCCGGGAACACGCACATAGAAAGTAAGCATGCTACTGTAAAAAAAACCGGGAGTCCATTTTGGACTCATACGTAAGCACAAATGATTTGAACATTAATATCGAAAATGATAAGAGAACATGGGGAAGAATATGTGACTCTTGAACAAATACAGCTTTCACTCCTCGCAGTGTCAGGTACATTCACCCCATCTCTGTTAGCCCCATGCTTAGCAAATTTAAGATTGAAGACGGTATCACTTGTACCAGGATGTACATTGTAACCTAGGAAGTACGGCACAGTAACTGCTATTTTAATATACAATTTATAATGTTTCCGGAATGGGTTACAAAGACCTGAGTTACTAGTATTTCTATTACATGTATATTTTTTAAAAAGGTGCAATGTAATGTATTGTATTAGACGGATACATTTACAAAATTAGTAAAAACAATTTAATGGAATTATCATCTTTGACAAGGATTGTATAGTAGTATAAACTGAATAATCTTTAAGAAGAAACATAGTACAACGCTAACTTTGTCCGGACTTTCGTATTCTAATGACTAACGATATTAATAAATAATCTCGAACTCCGTTTGGGGCGGCTCGCCTTCTATGCGCGTGGTCTCGTGGTGATCAGAACAGGCGGAGGTCCACTGAGCTAAGTTTTTCGAAGCCCGTTTACCGAAACCTGTAGGCCACATTCTTAGCTCACGAGCTAGTTTTGGTTGTCATCAATTCATCAATCAACCATTTGTACAGGACTGACAAAGGACATCGCGAACGGCTTCATATATTCCCACAGTATTTTACCCTACTTTTTTTTTTCACCTGAGGAAGCCAATGCATTTGTCGGCGAAACTTGTGTTTGTAATCGCCATTTCGTTAGATGATTCAATGACAGCGAGGAAAATGTAAGCACACAATCATTTGTAGTTTTAATAACAGAAACAAATTGCAAGACGGTATGTATAAAATGGCCTTGCACTAGTTATGTTAACAAAACCCTCACCTAGAACGACCACCATGTAGTCGTTAATCTGCAGTCAGAAGTCGCCCATCCTGACTAATTTAGGTCATCAAAAAAATGCCGGGATAATACCTTTAAATCAGGCTCTGGCCATATCCTATCCACTCCCATTTCCGGCCTGAGCAAAAGTTGCCTAGACGACTAGAATTCAAATTAAATTCGATCACTTCCCTCAAATACACTATTAATACAAAAAATAAGATCAGCAATATTAAATAATCACACAGAAAGCAAAACCTGAATACGTGCCGTCGCCCTCAGAATAGTGAGAAGTTTTGTATATACAGGTAAAATCCCGTTACAACGAATTTTACAGGATCCGCGATTTTATTTCGTTATAACGAAAATACGTTGGACATTGTATTGCTGAACAAAAATTCGTTGGAGATTTCAAAAAACTTCCTTCAATCGGAATTTTTGTCATAACGACGTTCGTTGTAAAGAAATTTTACCTGTAATATAAATAAAAAGAGCATCAAATCTTGAAAAAAGTGAACACGCGCGGGGATCTATACCTAAATAAGGCAGAGTGCCAAACTTTGTAATTAAGTGAAATACTATCATATGAGAATATAACGTCAGATCGTACTGTGAGAAAATGAGATGTATGAGAAAACGAATCTGATAGGGTATGACGTGTTTTTCACTAATCTAACCCACTTTTTTTTTTCAGTGTTTGAACACTAGGCGTGTGCGTCAATGTGCGTCGTACTGTGTATGTTTGCTTATTTCTTTAATTAAAAAAAAAATACTTCTGATTAAAACACAACGATGAAATTTTACGTGTTTATTACCAGGCACTAGAAGGGTATTTTGTGAAAATTTCAGTTTTTTTGATTCAGTCCTTTTTGAGATATACCTGTTTGAAAATCGGCAATTTTGGACAAATTGCGATATTTGAAGGCCCGTAAAACCTGAAGGAGGCATTTAAAAGGTATCATTCTTTTTTAAGTCTTGTCCTCTATTATATCTTTAAGGGGAAAAAACATTAAAGTTGTTTTCTAATCCCTTATTTGAAAAAAAAAAAATCCCTACAGTTTTCAGTTTATTCTAATCGAAACACATTTTTCTAGTTAAGTTTTAGGCTATTTCCTTAAAACTTAACACATTTTTGGTCATAACATGATTTGTAGATGGTTTCATTCAGAATGAGATGGTTTTTATTTCAAGTTGATATCTTAATAAATAAAAAAGTTATTTAACTTATCGCTAACCTCTAAAAACGCCAGAAACGGCCGACACTCATTAACAAAATGGCCGCTAAAAGCCGAAGTGGTAATAATAAAATTGTAAAAAAAAAAAAATCGTTTTGTACTCCCAGGTGTATATATTAACAGAAAATGTACTATGAAAAATAAAATATGTCAGCAACACTCATTGGTTGATTTCATATAGATTAACCCATGCCTGGTAATGTACTCGTTTCACATTATCCCTAAATGCTTCGGTTGTTGGTAGAAGAGTCCTAAGTTTGATTACATATTCTTACCAGATATATTTTCTTCCTACTGTGGAACCTAACACGCATCAGGCAAATACTATTCTTTCTACTATAATATAATCATATGAATCGTGTTACTTCAAGAATAACATCGTTGATAGACGTATTATTCATTTTTTCAGATTTAAGTAACTTCAAGACATTAAGCTTTCGTTTACTAAATAATCCTGCAACTGTATCACTTTGGTATCTATCGATGTTCTTTCGGCTTGTGCACGTACCAACATACAACCACGCTTTAACTTGTTAAGTGCTTACTGGTGCATCAAAAGCATAAATACATCTGTGTCACCTGAAACTACAGTAACATCCATGTCACCCACCATCGCTATCATGATTGCCTGTGATATTAGAATTACATCCGCCTCGAGATCTCCTTGAAACACCGCACCGTTGTGCACTTGAGGTGTATTGTATTGGAAAATGTTATTATGACCAGCTTATTTCTTGTAGGAGGTAGCCTTCCAGCTTTCTCTACTAAGTGTTTTTGTATAATGCCAATAAGTTATCGGGCAAAGACTATACATCATCTTCTTTCAGTTTCTTCCATAAAATTTTGGTAAACTTTATTTTATATGGACCAGTCTAGTAACTTTGGACTTCGGACCGTCACTACTGGATTTACAAGCTAATTAAAATCCACAAACACCCATTCCGGGACTCGAACCCGGGACCTTTGAGTCGTTGCCCTAACGCCTTAGACCGCACGGATACCCGCTCGGGTCAGTCTCTTCCGTATGTGGCTTCCAAATCTGTTCAGACATGATCGAACAGTCCCATGTCTTGGCCAGTAAATTGTCCACAATACTGCACAACCATCATACACACTCAAGTATATGAACCACATTACTCATTTAGATCAACTCCAGGCCCCTAGGGCTTTCATTTGATATCAAACATGGGTTTAGTGGAAATTGATCAACGTCCTCATAAGAGGTAATATTATAGGGCAGCCATATTGATGACGTCATATCTCGATACGCTCAAGAATGTGAAACATATATATTACTCATTTAGTTCAACTCCAAGAATCTAGAGCTTTCAATTGATACCAAACATGAGTATATTTATTGTAAATCGATTAACGTCATACTAAGACGGCCATATTGATGATGACATATCTTGAAACGCTCAAGGATATGAAACTTATACCCGTCAGATTCGTTTTCAGCGTACTTTTTTTCATAAAGAAACCATCAAAATATATTATATATACCGAAATTTGGGGTTAAGGCGAAAAAGCTCACTTGGACCCCGGACTATGAGAAATCATAATATTTTATAAAGCTAATGAGATAATTATCATTTAACGAAAGCAGATGATGCTACTTTAATTATTATTTAATTAGTGGCTTATTTAACAGAATTTCCCTTCATGTTATAGTGTTTTGCACATAAAAGAAATAAAAAATGGGGGACAGATTAAAATCTTCATCTGAACGCTCGTTTACATATTCAGCGTTAATAAATATAAAGCGTAATCATTCAAAGATCACAATGAAACAAAGGACAAAACAGCAAATTTTCTGACTAGGTTGCAAGAGAAGAAATGAATACAAATCCATATTGATATGGCACTATACCCAGTAACAATTTGTATGTTTCTGAGTTTCTTTCCCTTTGTTATTTCAAAAATAAATGTGTGTTTTGAGGCTAATGCATCATACTAGTGTCACATACTGTCTCAAAATAATACATTTACGGCAAAATTGACTTCACAAACGTATTTATTGTGAAATTTTAGCCCAAAATGAGATATTACACGACCACCTTTTTATCTGAGGAAATCAACCGAAACCCAACATAGCGGCCATGAAGAATATATCTTCCTAAAGGTAGCGCCTTCCCTCCAGTACCAATTACTATATATTTAATTTCAATTTCAGAACATAAGCAGGGCTCGAATAAATCGTGGGCGTCAGGTCGACTCGAAATTTAAGTCTGGCGCCTGCCAGTAACCTGAACCTGCCAGTAACCAGTACAAAATGCATCAAATTGTATTTGTATTACTGTGGGGCCTGGTTTTCCGAATTGACGCCTAGGTGAGAAAATTTTTCGAACCCTGAACATAAGGAGACTTCAACACTTTCCACAGGCAGAATTTCACTTTTATATCGATTTCCCAAAGTAATTGCATTCTGGAAATTATCATAATATGGCTTTTGTATCTAACTTGAGTAATAATA
>JAGDQP010008243.1:52905-63792 GCA_022664845.1 Lepisma saccharinum
GTTTTTTGTTATTAAAGAATTCAGCCTTGTCAGAAAGCTGTGTTTTTTAATTGCATTCGAGCGGCCAAATTTTGCATGAGCACATACTTTGACATTTTAATCATGACGGAGGAAAAAAGAAAATATCGAATTCTTCTCTGCCTCATCAGTATGGTTGCTTGTTAGCTCAAATATGGCAGTACGAACCAACCATAAGATTGAATTTATCAGGATGTTTAAGAAAATGAGCTATTGAATTCAGAGACATCTAGCGGCAAAGCAAGAAACTTCTTCGAAGTCTGAAAGAAATGCGTAGAGAGTTATGAATACAGACTACTTCTCTGTATGGTATAACTTGGAAATAATTTTTAAGTAAGCCACCAGTATTAATAAAAGGAGATGAGAGCGGATAATTTATATTAATGTGAACTACAAAGCCTACTGTCGATTTCATGAGCAGAACAGAACCCAACCTTGGGTACAAATAGAGACGATTACTAAGATCGCATATGTACATGCTGGGGTAATTAGCATCGTGCTTGTCTGATCATTATTAGGTAGTGACTGGCGTAAGCCATAGTGCTGTTACCGCCCATAAAATTAATTTTATCTTATCTTTATATGGAATATTCCAATAAATTAGGTGTACGTAGAAACACACTAAAGTAGACGAGGCAAAAATTGTATCCTGATAGGCGAAGCATGACTTTTCTTTCTATTTTTCAAAATGATCTCCGTGCCACTTCTCATTTAAAACTAATGTGAACACAATGCCATATTAAGGCATGATGAACTCTTTGTTCAGCATCAGGCAAATAAAATGCACGGTGAAAATGAAATGAGGCTAGTAGACTATGGTGGATATCAGAGAATGAAACTGATGCAGTACCAGTGGACACCCACCCTAACAAATTTCTCCAGGCATTTTCGTCAGTCACACTAGGCAAATACCGAAACGGTAGCTACAAACTAGCGCCGGCCAACTGCCTTCCAACATCCTTTCCTGGCCTGTGACGCCTAAACAACTTTGCTATGAAAATTTTGTTCATGTGTGTGCCTGTATTATTTGTGTTCTATTGGGTTATGAAACATCTTAAATACCAAGCTGTGTATTGCCGCAGGACTATAAAGCAAGTGCCTTTACATCCTAATGATATTGTGCTTATTATCATGTGTACTTAACCACAGAGCCGGGGTAATGAGCACCTCTGAAACACCTGCCATATTTTGATTATATGAGTTTCCAAAGACATAATATACTTTTAACTCAGATGTTGTATGAAGCATTTTTACATATGATCAGCATGCATATTGCGGGCTAAATTTCGCAGAACCGATTCAAAAATAGTAAAAATTAGCATAATTTACAGGGGAAACGGATAAGTTAACAGGGAAATGAATAGGATGTGGCATTAAATTCACGAAGTAACATTAAAGAAAGTCGTAATCTTTCGATTGACATGCAGGCAAAGCAATAAATAGCCATAGAAACTTGTAACCAACAATGTACCTAATGACTTTCATACGGAAATGAAAAAAAAAAAAAAAAAAAAAAAGGTAACTGGATCGGGTTTGCGGAATCATAGCCCATGTTGCATTCACACTCACACTATTCAATTTCTATCTACAATTTTATACCAATTCCAAATAAATTTTGTGCTAATTAGCCCGTTTTACCCTAAATGACGTTACCAGCAAGACGAACATTACAAGGTTAATCGGCCAGATCTGAAGATTTAGAAAAATTGCTGACAATATGCATTACACCTCCAATGAACCAAACAGACGTGATATTCCAAACAAAAGGTGTTCAGAAATGGCTGTTGTTAGGTAAAACAGATTAACGAACATATTAATTATGATGGTTCCCACGTTCCAATACATGGAAGAAAATGCAAAAAGAATTAAAAACAATAATTTAATTTCCAGGTGCGTATGTAAATAATAGTGTAAGAGTGCATGACGTTACAGAAGTAACGATTTTTGATAATGGAAAGAAGCTGAATGTATTAAGTGTGGGCACGCACCGACCTCCACGCTCAAGACCTCAACTATCTGCATAGAACACCAAAAACAATACGAACAAATAAACTAACGCCTTCAACATTACAACAACCGTATCGTTCCAAGCAGTGTATTTTCTTTATTTTCTAACTGATGTGGTGTACTTAGAAGTTCAAATTTCATCTACCGTTTAGATATATACCGTACATATCTCGTGCACAGTTATATTTGTGTACTCATGAGCGAAAATATGCCTACAAAACTAGGAATTTGCAATGGAACCATCACAAACCTGACATTTCACAAGCGATTATGACTTCCGTCTTACGAAACTTCATGTTTGCAGTTAATAGTGTTCTCGAATAAAATAGTCAACATATTTTATGCTACGTCTTACTAGTTGGAATGAAAATTTTAAAAAAGGAGCTCATCATAAAAGAGTTGCCGTAACAAAACCAACTAAGATTTTGCGTATTAGTACGACCACTTTACAAGCTACAACAATAAAAGCATGCATCTATAAAATGTCAGTTTTAAATCAATTTTCAATGCAACACGTAAAACCATAATGCAATTACGCAATAAAAAAAAGTTGTTAAAAGTCTAATACAGTCTTTTTTTTTTATGATTTATCTCAATGGTGGTTCACAATGTGCTATGAAATTTATATTTTGAGTCTGCAACGTATTACTCAAATAATGTAAAATTTATACATGGCTCCTAGAGCAGATGATGACCTTTATCATAAAACTAAACCACTGAGGGATTAATATTAGGTAAACTGGAAGTTACAAATAAATACATCTTCAAACAACCAGGACTATACAAGCACCTTTAAATAGGTCTACCAAAATATGGACCAGACCTTTCCGACTGATCCAACTACCTATTAATAACTTGCTCATATGGCCTTCTTACTCCACAACTATCCACCTTTACATTTAACTCAGATAGAGGGGTGTTTTAAAATCTTGGTTATATTCTGGACTAGAAAACGATGCCCTTACGTCAATAAAAATTTCAGGAAAACTTATCTGTTATACTGCAGAAAATGAAGCTCACATATTCAAACGATTTCTCTTTAAATTAATCCTCACTTTATATATATATATTTTTTATAAACAAATGCTTGAATTGGCTTCAGATACGATCTCAATTTACTAATAAACAAGGCGTCGAACAAAACCACACATCACCCATTGTCACAGCGTACGTTATCACAATTGCTGCTCCAGAAAAGACAGTTTCCCACTCCACTGTAGCATGTCAAGAGTACTCCTGCCACGAACACAAGGCTACAAATTGTACATGGTTTCCTTTCCAAGAAAAATCCCACTAGATACAACACCATAAACATTACATGCGTATGGAGCAGAGCTGGGTTCATTGGTTTCGGAATAAGTAAAACTGGTATCAGCCACTGCAAGCAGTACATTTTTATACACTTCTTTCAAACTTACAACAACTTGTGACATACAGACTGCTTATAAATTTTTCCTCTTAGCATGTGAATCAGTGTCAATAAAGGTGTCTCAACGTTATACAGGATATAGTTTTAGTAAATAACAGCAATTTCACTACTTATCACTTCAGCTGACTTGCACAGACACATTCATGTATCAAACAAAGCACAGACTATCTTCTTCCACTAGTGTTGCCAGGCACTACACCACACACTGTAGTTTAAAGGAAGTTCTTAACTGCAGCCATGTTTGTTAAAAAATGATGTTGACAACATACCACAAATATTAACTATTATGTAACTGGAATAATTCAATTTGAAAATCAATTTGTTTGTTTTCTTAAAGAATATTTCTTATAATCCAGTTTTGTTTGATTTTCGCTAGACAGGTAAAGAACACATCATACTCAAAATTTACCATTTCTAACGTCGGCTTTTCATGTACGCTTTATTAAAGTTCGTTGCTTCCGATTTGATTGGGCAGCCAATGGGAACACGTAAACATGTATTACAATTGGTTATTGAACCAATCCAGGAAAATATAGACATTTGACGTAAATTTTTATTTCCCATATCTGAACAGTTCTTATGCATAATTCACACTGCATTATGCATTATGTCCAAGACATCACACTGAACAAGAAATAAGTATTTTAGTATTTTATGAAAGTATTTTAGGTTTGGAAATTACAGTTGATAAAATAACATAATTCATAAGAATTGAAAAACGCGTAAAACAAGTGAAAATTTGACAATGCTGTATGTCTGTATGAAGGGGTAAAAGTGGCTCTGAAAAGGTGGGAGGACGCAAGCGGGATAGGGAAGAAACAATCCCTTTTCTTTTTTTTTTTTTCATTTTTTATTCTTGACAAGGAAAACATCCTTCTCACTTTTCTCAGGCTTGTGACCGACCTTGGCGGTTTTTTTTTATTATTTCAATAAAACAAGCATTTTTTCAAGTATTCAATATTCGTGCATTAGGGAAATAATTGGAACATGGGTAATGAGCCTAAGTGCGAAAGGTAACCTAATTGAAATGTAATTAGAAAATAATGAAATATTTAAGAGATTCGAAAAATTTTTGATCTTGTGTTTCAGCTTCTTGAATCCTGATCAGCACTATACACACCACATTCACCACTGTGTGTCGACTGCTTACAACATGTTCCAAATACTCTGGTACGATGAACTGTTGGATGCCGACGTTCTTGCAGTATCTCGTTGTGCCATGCACCCCATGAAATATGCAGTCCTTCTTCCAGAACAAATTCATGATTTGATGTATGTCTGAGGGGAGAAGTCTTTCAGCGGAGGCTCGACACACTTGAGGAACACGAGAGAGGATACATGCTCCACTGTGAGGCTTGATCTGGTTGGTGTGAAAATGTCGTACAACACTAAAGCATCTCTCACATTCAGCTGTACTCGTCACGAGTGTGGATACTGCAGCTTTCAGCTCCTTGAGACCTTCGGGCAGCAGGGTGGGCGTCTTCTTGAACTCTCGGAAGGAATGCACTGACTTTTCTTCTGGAATGTGGAGTTTCTTGCACAGTCTGCGAATTTCGTCCTCTCCATACTGAATGCTGAGGCCATTCTCCACTGAAGTTGCAGTCCAGGTTGTCGGATCCAGAACCTTTAGGGCTTGGGGAAGTTTCTCATAATCCTTTTTGTTGTGATCTTTCACTTTAGATGCCGAGGAACCATGGGATGCTGTCGTTGTCAGCATTCTTTCCTTCAGGTTATCTGAGAGTGAACGATAAAACTGTCCACTCCATGTTGTGCTTAATACCTTTGTGCAGTCCGACCCCGCAAAATTCTCCTTGCTCAATGGCTTCCAAAGCTTCCTGTAAATGCCTTCCAGGTTCAACAACCATAGAGTCAAGCACCCGAATCTGTCTTCGTATGATTGTATCCGCTTCGTACATGGTCATCTCCCTTCTCTGCAACTGAGTTAATAAGTAGGCAAGCTCGGTGAGGGCATCATAAGCTATCGCCAGATTCTTCACAAATTCAGAAGATGTCATCCTTTCCAGTAATCCATTGTGTTTCCTCTGATCAGCTGCTGTTCTTGTCTCATTCGTAGATGCTCTCCGGAAGTGTTCAGCGAGAACGGTAAAAGACTTCCAAACTGCTCCCAACGACCTCTCGCTCGATGCGACCCATCTCACACCCAGGAGTTTGCCTACACGCAGAAGCTGACCTTCCAGGTCGGTAGCTGCTTGGCGGAGTTCATTCATGTTCTTGGGTGAGCTGTGGTACGTCGAGTACAGCAGATCAAAGAAAGAGTGCATGTGCTGGATACCTCGATTGTCTGAGTTGGCATCTAATACTGCCAGCTCAAGGCTGTGATTAGAGCAATGCCAAACAATCATATCGGGGATCAGTTGCTTCAGAAGAATCGCCACGCCTGATTTCCGTCCAATCATGTTCGATACTCCATCTGTTGCGAAGCACACCAGGTTGGATCCCAGGAAATCTTCTGTGAAACCGTGCTTCCTGAGACAAGTGATCAAGTGGTCGTAGGTTGCTGCTGAAATGGTTCTGGTGAGTTCGATCAAGGCCAGAAAGGAGGTAACAGGTTCGTTTGTATCTCCGAGAACGGTTCTCATGCAGACAACCAGACACGTCGTGTTTCCAACTTCCGTTCACTCGTCTGCTAGCAACGCTAGTTTCCTGTCCTGTCTACTGCAGATCTTCCGCATTTCGGTCGAAATATGCATGGTGAGGTCTGCGCAGATGGAAGGCGACTGCAGTATGCGGCCCATGTTCAGCCCATTGAGCTTCGGCAAATCTGTCTTGCTGAAAGTTTATGAAGGGACTTTCACACTTGGCATTCTTGTACGCAGTCCTAAAAATACGCGATGTCGTCTTGAAGTACTCATCAGTTTCTTTCTCCAGACAAGTCTTGAGTGACTCCATTCCTGCTTCTTCCTGGATCTTCTCTGCACTCTGGTGGGCACTTGAATTCTTGTGCTTGAAGATTTTCTTGAGAAGAGACGCTGCTTTTCTTGTCTGTCCCAGAAGCTTCCACAACAAACTACGTCCACCCCTTTGACAGTTGTGTTCCTTTGGATTTGTATAGCCCTAGAGATTTGACATGATTATAAGTTCGGCATCCCAGTTTCCTGTTTCTAGATGTTAGCCATGGATATTCCTTCTCTTTTTCCATGTACTGGTCTTGTGTCCAACACTCCGGGAAGTCCCCTGCGTTGTCACCATTTTCATTAGATTCTGACGATGTTTTGGAGCCTCCCGTGCTTAGGATATCATCATCTTTTCCATCATGCTGACCCGCTGATTCACCGAACTGTCCCCCTTTGCCCTAGGAAAAAAAATATAATTGAAATGTAATAACATTGATTTTGATTTGAAATGCAAACAACTACTACTAGTCCAGTCAATGAACGCTCAAAAAGGGGGTGTAGAGGACATGTTCGGGAACAGAATTTTTGACTTCAGGGCTGTGTTTGGAGTAGTTAGGAGGTCAACATACTAAAAGTCCCCGGACCTACGAGGTGAGCGGAAGGCAGGAGGGGCGGGGGAAGATCACTTTTTTCGGTTTTTCGCTTATATCTTGAGAACGGTGCGTCGTAGCGAAAAAGTATTTATGTTCAAAAAGAAAGCTGAGAAAATTTCCTACAAGATTGGTCCTATTCGCTTGTTCTCTATTCCTAATAGTTTTCGAGATATTCGCTTGCGAAAATTGCAAATTTTCAAAAAAAAAAAAAAGAGCTTTATTGTCTCACTTTTATAGTAGACAAACTTTGCCTTTTAGCACCTCATCCCTTAACTTCAGCCAAGTCTTCAGGAAAAAAAGTAGTAGAACACTAAATTTTCTTTAAAATGAGTTATTATTTAATATATTAGCTTCAACTTGTCCAAAGTAATAGCAATTTGAAATTGCCTTTATTAAATATTTAATCACATTATGGCACGTACAAGCCATGTAATGGCAAACATTACTCGACTACAATACTGTTAATTTTGAGTATCGTAATAAAAAAGTGAGAAACAAAATGGAAAACTAGCTATATTCAAAATTAAAGCTGACGAAATTTCTTGCAAGATTGGTTCTATTTTCTTTCTTTTTTTTTTCTGTTTCCAAGATTTTGGTCCTTTTATATTTGAGGTGGGGAAAAAGAATCTATTTCTTTGTAGAGAGAAAATTGAATGAAGGCGCATTTTTTATTTAGCCTTATTAACCGAGTACAAAGAACAGCCGCTTTCATTGTTGGTAGCAAGAAATTGCCCGAAAAGAAAAACAAAGTATTTTTGGAAGGGTGGACAAGGGGAAGAGGGAGTTTCCTTTAAAGACCCGTTCTATTCATGCATTACTCGAGTCAAGTTAGTTGTTAACGCGTAGCGTGTGACGTTGTGTAAAGAATCTTTTTGACTATAATAGGGTTTTTATATTCCCTGAGAGTGATTCACTTTCGCAATAACTAATAAGTGTTTTGTGTGTGATGTAGACATCGATGAATCAGCTGATGACGTTTCAAGAGTGTCAGAAAAGAGAATTCTTTCACTTATAAAAGCAAGTAAGGAAAGGAGGTACAACAAGAGCTCCAAGATAGAAGGCTTGAAATCCCTCCTAGTTCACACCTCATGTCGTAAAAATTACACAAGGACCCAAAGTATTATGGCTAATTTGAAGAGACATGGTGCATCAACATCAACACAACCAACTGAAATGGTGAATTTGAGATCTTCAGTGCCAGATTTCGATTTCAAAAATAATTGTTTTCTCCGTGCTGACCCTGTTGAGAATGAGGTAAAGAAACCCTGTGAAAAAAGGAGATTGGAATATCAGGTTCAAACATTTGCTGTACAAAAATCATGTATGGAGGCTGGTCAAGCGAGAAAAGATAAGTAGGGGGAAGAAGTTGGTCGCCTATCCTCAATGAATGATTTTATCGCTGAAGAAGCTGTATGTATACCACAATGACTGTCGGGTAAAATTGGTGAAGCCTTTGTAGAAACAACTAAAAGAAAGAGAAACTGATGATTATATTGCCAAGGGAATGGAAGAAATTTATGCGTACATGGAAGGGAACAGTGACTGCCAATTTTCAATGGGCGAATTGATGGCAGCAGTAACAGGGGAAAAACTCGACGGGAGAACCGTGAAAGCAAAACTTGAAGGAAAAAAAATGGAGATCTCTTAATAGTGAAACCAGGATGCAACCGATTCAACGTTCCAGTCATGTGTTTTAGAGACTCTGGGTACAAGCTTTTTAATGATGCTTGGTACGAGAACAAGGAAACAAATTCAATCGACTAGCGACTTAGAATTGTAAGAAAAGTAGCAGAAATAATAAGGCAAGATATCCAGAGTCAAATGTACGATACTCACGTCTACCCACCTGGTGATAACTTCCTTAAGGACGCGAATTCTGTAACTCCATCGCTTCTAACGTTCCTAGAGGAGGTGATGTTGAAGAAAACTAAAAAAAAGTCGAGGAAACGAAGAGGAAATGCGTCGCTATTGCACACGCCATCACCTCTGTAGTTCGACCACGAACCTTCTTGTCCTCAATATTGAATAGCCTCTCACTCCTACTTTCCAGAAGATATGGCTCTAAAAACTTAGTTAACCTTCTTTCAAGTTTAGGATTTTGTTCCTCTTACTACGAAGCCCAAACTTTAGAAATGTCAGCTGTGGTTCATGCTCAACCAGCATTCAAAACAGGATCATTTAATCAATTTTTCTTCGACAACGCTGACTTCAATGTATGCACCATTGATGGACTGAACACTTTCCATGGCAAGGGTGGAATCAGGTGCATTACCCCTTCCAGTTCAGTAGAAAGAGGTTCAAATATACCAAGATTGACCAAGATACCCACGTCAATTGAGATCGGAAAACTTGGAATTGTTCCACTAGAAGCATTTCAAGGTAAGGGAGGTGGTCTACAAAACGTCACTGTGGAAAACGTAGAAGTACCACAGGAATCGGCACATCCTCAACCACATGACATCCTATGGCTGCTTGCTAAAAAGCAACATATTGAAGTGCCAGAATGGAAGGGGTACATGCACTCCGTTACAAGAGGAAGTTACAGCGAAAAGACTAAAATTGTCACACTTCCTTTCATAATTGCTCCTCCTTCTGATTACGATACAGTGTACACCGCAATACGATATACAGGCGAGTTGTGTGAAAAAAATCAGTCAGGACTGTTTGATCATCACGTTCGACCAGCCATTATATTGGAAAACCAGAGAAATAGTTGCAGATGCTCCAGCTGACTCTGACCTATCGAAGTGCATTGTACGTCTCGGTGGATTTCATCTCCTCATGTCGTTTTTGGGATGTAATGGCTACCAAATGTCCGGAAGTGGTATAAAAACTTCTGAGCACTGTCTACGCTCCAGCATCAGTTGAGAAGATGCTTCAAGGCCATGCTTTCGCCAGGGCAGTCAGAGGTCATTTGATCA
Source organism: Lepisma saccharinum (assembly GCA_022664845.1). Classification (NCBI taxonomy): domain Eukaryota; kingdom Metazoa; phylum Arthropoda; class Insecta; order Zygentoma; family Lepismatidae; genus Lepisma; species Lepisma saccharinum. The sequence goes on from JAGDQP010008243.1 coordinate 62,789, forward strand.
CACAAACTGCCTTGTCCAACATCATATTTGACCATAACCAAATCACAGAGGAACAGCAGACATGTGTCAAAGAATTGATGTCCGATTTCCTAAATGAGACTCCCTCATTGAGCTCATTGAACGAAAGCCGTGGTGGCCTAACACGTGGACGGGGCATTACAGATAGTATAATAAGCAAATGGGCCATGGGGATGTGTGCAACTAATGACATTTGCACATCGCTAGAAGAGTTCTGTGGTGTTCTCTTCACCTCAAGTGAACAGCACGATTTTGGAGAAGCCAGCAAAACTAAAGATGCGACTGATATTGCTAAACTCAGAGTGGTTTGAAGATCATCCACAAAGATAGAACACCCTCTCTTTCCTCTGTGAGTTCATCCATAAAGATCAACGATGAAAAGGTTACAGTAGATCCTTTCCTGCTTTCTCAAAGGATTTCCATAATGAAAGAAATGGACGAAGACTTGAAGAATTTTTTGGAATATGAATTGGTCCCATTCCCGTTAGCCTTATTCAATGAAGGTGGAATGAGAAAAACAAAAAAATCAGTCCTATACACACTGTTTGATCCAATCAACAAAAACATATATCTGCCAAACTTTGACGTAATGGTTGATGGAGGATTTCTGATGCACAAAGTGATTTGGCAAAAAGGATCTACAGCTTCCACCATTTGTGAGGGATATGTGGAATTTGCCTTGAGACTGTTTTGTTCCCCGTGTTGAGAAGACACTGCCAGAGCATCAGTTTTCTATCCCTTGAAGATGTGTGAATTGCTGAAAAACAGGAGCAGAACTTAAAACCCTGTGACACCAGTGCTTCCAAGATAGGAAGATAAGAGGTTATGTAGAATGTCTCGGAGAATAATTTGAAAAGTTGTAACAGTTGAAATAAAGGTATATAATATATACCCACAATTGCATGTCTAAAAACTTTTTAGTGACCATCGTACTTATAATTAACGGTAATAAGTGGAATTTCAAATTGCTATAACTTTGGACAAGT
>JAGDQP010008244.1:16017-32845 GCA_022664845.1 Lepisma saccharinum
TATATATATATATATATAATATTTAAGGGCGTAATATTTACAAAGAAAAATAGTAACTTATTTACTTATACGACAAATATACACAATTATCATGCCAGGCAAAATAGAAACATTTTCCCATAAAGACAACATTTTGCAGCTACTCATTCTAGTGTTTACTCTTTTGTATCAGATTGTAAAATAAACTACCGAACTACCTAAAGTGTGTTGAAATATAAATAAATTTAAATATGATATTTTTAGGTTGTTGGTAAATTAGGATTATTATACTGTTATTCCTAATGATTATTTGAGTGATGACTTATGTAATAATTTATTGTGCTGTTAATTTTTAAAATTAAATTATTGGTTTCAACCCACAGTCAGTAGGGACTCAGATGTCTGCGATGAATTGGTAATCGCATCCTTATTGACTATGTGCGTTAGTCGTCTCTGGCTTGAAGCCCTTCAAATATCCTGTCTCATCTATCGAGACATTGACGAGTTCATGTATCACAGGTCACGGCCTGTATACATGACGAATATTTATCTTTTCTATGTGAAAAGAGAATAAATAACTCAAGCAAGATTTTTTAGAATCCATCTCTTCTCTCCACGCCATAATATTAGAATTAGTTTTATTTTGATTGATTGCGTAATTGCTTCAGGACTAAAACCAAACGTTTTTCGTGCTTTATCTTACAAACTTGAGATACCTAAATAAATGCCATCGTTATCTGTGCAGAATTGAATTTTATTTGCCATTTAGGTAACTAAAGATCGACCTTCCAGGGTTTTTCCTCAGTCACACCAGGCAAATTCTGGGATGGTACCTACAACAATAGGCCCTGGCCGTCTACCTTACAATATCCTCTCCCCCATCCCATCCCTGCCTGAGTCCAAGATACCTAAAGGTAGACTTGTCAGATTTAACAGGGACGCATCACACAACGAATGTCACGACGCAGATTAGCAATAAAAAAAATGGTATGGTAACATATGTTGCTTCTTTTGCTGTTAAATCCAAGTCATGAAGCTGGTCGGGATGTCGGGACATTTCCTGAAAACCAGTAACTGTCTCGGTCGAACCGGGATGTCTGGCATGCCTACCTAAAGGCGTTTAAAACAAAATTTAAATACAATTTTTAGGTTCAAAAGTTATTAGAATCAATTGACACGTTTCAAATGATAAAATTTAGTTAATAAACTCTCCAAGAAACAGATTTGTAGAGAAAGGTGACAGTTTGTAAAAAGCCTCAGTCAGGAACCTGCTCCATTTCATAAATACGAGTTCGTGGGCAGCTCTACATGACTTCTCTGTCTAGAGCATACATGTTAATGAGGGCCTCTGTAATAATAATTTCATGTGTGTAAGTGTAGTGTAATGTCTCTGTGCAAATTAGTTGAGTGTATAAACGTGTCCTGAAGGGATCCGTAGTTTGTATTATTTATTTAGCTAGTAATGGAACAAGAATGGTTCATTGTCGACTTGTCTTTGTTCGATGAAGCACAAAGTATGATGCTGGTTTGGAATGTATGTGTGTGTCCATTTTCAGTTGAACAGGTGGCATTATTGGCAATCTGACAGATGCTTGCCATCAGTAAGTCGTTGGAACCAAATTGTGTAAATCAGGGAATAATTTTGGGAGTTTGAAATCGTGACAAGTTCTTTCCAACTATAGAAACTTTTTCTGTTTTCGCATGTCTGAGGTTGTGATTAAAAGTTTGTTTTACACACAATATAACGAGGTTATTTGCCTGTTAGTATTATCATCAGTCAGAAGAAATATCTAGTGGTGAAAGAAAATCTCGTTGGCTTATTTGCCAGCATAATGACGTAATTTTCCAAGCACACTGTGTACGTTTTCACGAGAAGTTTTGTTGCACACAACTACTTAGCGTACTGTATTGTACGTACAAACAAGAAAGTTCCCAGTGTGCTTACGTCAGGAGGACTTGAAGAGAAGCGTAAACATGGACGCAAAACAACGTATCTGATATGTTCATTAGTGAGTTCTCGCGAGAAGAAAGTTCCCAAGCGTGAAAACATGTTGAAATGTAAATTTCCTTAAGGTAGTATTGGAGTAATTTATAAAAGAAGCCGTTTTAAGTCGCTTTGGAGTTTTGAATTGAAAAGATCAATTTGAGGAAGCTTAGTTACATTTGTAAAAAGAAATATTTATTTTGATTAGGTATCACATGTATGTGAAATTGACCTATACCAGGGTTTCTCAACCTGAGGGCCGCGAGGGAAGGTGAAAAATTAATTTAACTTGGGTTTCGTAGGTAAAAACCAAATATAACACAAAATAAAATAATTGTGGGTCGCCGGCTAGAAAGCATGGTAAAAGGGGGTCGCATGATAAAAAAGGTGGAGACCTATACCATACAAAAAAAAGTAATGCCCTGTAAACAGAGTTAAATGTTATAGCCCTGCGTATATATTGGTTTAAATCTGTACTATTGGGTATGCGACCTATGCGTCAAGCAATTCTTATTTATTTTCCAATTGTGTTCCATATTCACCCAGTACCGGATCTAGAAATTTTCCTATGGGGGAAAAGTTAAATTTTGCCACCCTTTCTACCGCCCTTTCCATCGTTACTTAGCCAATCAACCGGCCGACACGACGGCCACAACATTGTCTCGTATCACGTAGTGTACTTTTGTTATCTTCTCTGGAGCTTGTCGTGCATCGCTATTACCAACTCCAGTGAGGCAGTAGACTTGCCTATCTGACTTTAATCGCGATTTTGAATTTTAGGGATGCAGCTAGGTTGTGTAAGGAATAACATAAAAATGTCTTAGCACGCCGGTATTGAAATTTTGAACACGTTTAAGTCATTTTTAATGTAATATGCGAATTTACTTCCTTTTTTATGAGCTTTTATTTTTTTTTATTTATAGACGTTTGCCGCCCCCTAAACATGCCGCCCAGGGTGCTTGCCCCCTTTTGTCCCTTTTAAATCCGACACTGTATTCAGCTGTTCTTTGACCGCACTGACGTATTTGGGAGACCAGTTTTTCCGTATTCTCTGAATTTATGGTAGAACTTTCTAATTATTCTTGAAATAAATAAATTTAGTGTTTTAGTTAAGTCATTTGATCAACCTTATTGTTTTGTTTTTTTTAACTCATTCCCCTGACAGACTTTTACAGCTTTGTGAGGAATGATCGTGATAAAGGATTTTCATATGTCTTTTACCTTTGCCTTTTATTTTTTGCCTTGTGAATTCGAGGTAATGCAAACACCAGATTTTGTTCATTAGGATTAGATGTTTTCTGATCGAATTTATCGAGTAAAATTCCGAAGTTCATTATCCACGATAAGCAGCACCTTCGACAATGTGTCTTAACGTACATCACCTGGGAAAATGTTATGTGGTATTTCGAAATGTTCATTCCCAGATGTTGCTGGGTTTGATCATTTCTCCTTTGATCCCAACCATAGAAAAATAATGTTTCCAGAGCGGAGTAAGTGGCAAGTAGTATTAATAATAATAATTTAAAAACAGGGGTTTATCGACTTTTCTAACATTGTATATTATCCCGATGTATCTTGCCCAGTTGTATCGAACAAGAAATCAGTTGGAGAGTTTTTTTTTTCTATCCTGGACTGACATGATAACTTCGACGTAAACCCGTCACATCTGAGGGATAACGTACCCTGGTGATCACTCATCCGAGGAAGAGAGCGACCAGGACCTTAATTGAGATATCTTCGTCTGGTGAAACATTAAAAAAAAAAAATAATCAGAATAGCCGGTAGCGGGGCTCGAAATCGCATCTTCCCATTGCAGAGTTGAAACCCAATTAATCCGGTCTGTGAAATCATTAACTGGGAATTTCGGAATCGTATTCGTGCTCTGGGGGTAACGTCTCTGGTCCTGATCACTCCTGAAAAGTATACTAGTCAAACACAAGGTAATAATTAAAAACACTTTGTCCTCCGGGTTACCCGGTCTTAATCGGGTCACCAGGTCAGGCCGGGTACAAAGCCTAGACCCAGTTATAGGTCCAAAACTTGACCCGTTTCAGCTCTGGCCGATTGCAGAGTCGAAGTCCGCGACGCTACCGACTTTATCATATGTTGGGTCTAACGTCGCCTTGAAATAAGGGTGATGTCTAGAATTTTCAGTTCGGGTTGTAACTAGTTATTTTTGGAGGGGGTAGTGGGTGTATCATTAAACGTAAAAATAACAGGCTGTGTGTGTGAATTTGGGAGGGGATCTTCCCAAATTAGGGAATTTTTGGAATTACTGCTTTCAGTCAAGTGGTCCCGGATTTGATTCCCGTTGAGGACACATTGGACTCCACTTTAAACAATAGACTTCATCTTGAGACGTAATCTCTATCACAGGAAAGGCATTGGCAAACAATATCGGTTCACCTTGCCGGTGGACGTTCTGGTCATATGCCTGCCTGGCTCCGGCCCAAGCACCAGTCATTCTATGCGTTCAGGCTTATTCAATCCCAGGAAAGCTTCTCACATGTAAATTTAAATTAATATACACCCTTATAATTATTTGGAAGCCAAAGAGTAGAACATAATCGAACTGAATAGTTGAATGCCGTGATTTATTATTCGAATGCCTGTAAAGCAATTTAATTCAATTTATAAAAGACTGGGAAATTCATGCTTCAAATTGTAGTAAACAGTAGTATTTAATTCAGGGACGTATTTAGGGGTGGGTCCGGACCCCCCAGGTTCCGGGTTTTATGCAAAATTAGTATAATTTTAGAGCTAATAATACAAATTTCAGATAACATTTCATACCAAGATACACATGAGAACCCTTTTCCCTCGGAAGCCAAATGAACCCTTCCCAAAACCAACTTCTAGATACGTGCTTGATTTCATTGCTTCAACTGCATCAAGATAAGTTAATTTCCCGAAGAGGTTTGTCTTCGTTTTCTTGAAACAATTTAATCAACGTTTGTAAAAGTGGGTTTTAACATTTAGTTCATCCATGCTGTGTTATAGCTAGAGAGGTGGCGGTATGACAGAATTGACCTTTAGGCTATTTTTAAATCTTCCGTTATATAGAAAATTATTCGTATATGTAAGCACTACCAAACAAACAGTAAAACTCGGCGAAGAGGTATTATTATAAATAGATGCGTAGTTACAGTTTCTTTCCCTACGGTATATAGGATTTTTACAGCTGGAAGCAAAATTATTCATAATATTTTTTGTTGGAAGGTAATTAATTAATGCATATGCGATATTAGCATATTTGAATGTATTATCCATTTTCTACCGTTCTACTTTCCTAGAAGTGATTGAGGCGAATGGAGATAAGGTAAGATTAACGTGCTTGATGGAAATAAAGCGATATTGTCATATTTTTTTTTAAACCATGTTCGTGAGTTGATATTTCAAAGAATGTTTCATTATGGCGGAACTGAATGTGAAATACATGGATTAAATGTAAATATATCTTCGGAAGTTTGATGTACTTCCATACTAAAAAATGTTGCAATTCTTAAATGTGGTTGTTTTTCATTTTTCTGTTTCAAGAGGAAATACGGAATAAAACTGCATTGATTGGTATGTGCATCAGAGAAAGTTGTTTGTGGTTTCTAGTCACAAAAACTAGCAATTCCCAGTCCACACATGCTTCTTTGTCTGGAAATATATGTCTGCGTGCTAGGAGGGGCTCAGTCCATTTTTGATTCCCGTTATGCCTTCCGGCATTCTATGACCGTGAAAAGCCAGCCGGCTCCATTCATTTGAGTACATACAGGTCACTGGGCTTGTTTCACTTCAGCTAACATGCAATTTTACTGCTACTCTTCGATAAGATTAAAAGGACTAATGTGTCTACAAAAGAAAAAGAGGAAAACTTCCCTTTTCCCCCCCCTGACAACTTCCTTGACTGTATAACATGGTACATGAAAGGATTGTTGATAGCTGATTACACCAGTTTTGCTGGGACAGACAGAGGTGTCCATTGCGGGGAGAGTGATTACCCTGCTAGCCTTTTCTTCGTACTAGGGGTTTTCGGAAGTCCGAAACCCGAAATCAGGAATTTCTTGGGTTCCGAAATTATCTGGGATTCCGATGTTACTACATTTGGACTTTTCGAAATTCCTGAATCCCAAAAGATGGAATTCCGATTCTGGATTTCCATTCCTGAATTCCGACTACCCCTACTTTATATGATACTGATGCATATATAAAATAGGAAGAAGTAAGACAAATCGAGCTGCTTTGTTTTAGAACCCAGAGTTCGAATCATTTAAGTCCTCCAATGATGCGTTGGAAATAACATTTAGTTTGCCATCATATTAAAAACACCTAATTTTAATCGGTAAATTCCCTATGTTAAGGGACCTTGCGCCCGCCCCCACTTTTAAAAATATTTTCTTAATATTTCAAAATCTAAGAATACTTTCAAAAAATTTTGAAAAGCGTAGTTCACTAGTGCTTACAAATTAGTAATGAAATACAACGGTCAGCGACTCGATATATTGTCCGTTATTGAATACTCAGCCTTCAATTAAATTGTTAAAGCGTTACTCAGCAATTGCTGATATCTCGAAATCCATAACGCAATTTTAAGTAGAGCCTTGTGAATACTAGGGAAGTAGGCCTATGTTCAAAAATTTCTAATACTGCCATTAGATTTTGAAATATTTTGAAAATTATTAAAAAGGGTGGGTGGGTTCAAGGACAACCCTTCATTGATAACTGTTAAGAAGGTACATGCTTCGACCTTTATAAACTAGGGAAAGTTTTTCTGCAAATAAATGTCATGTGCTTTAAAGATGGAGAAATTTCTTGTAAAAAGATAGAGGTAGTATTACCATAGACCTCATAATGGTAATACTCCATTCATGTCGAGCATTGCTCAAGACATCCGCCTGACATCCAATACTTCCTTTTTGAAGCAGGATCCCACAATGCTTGGTCAATATATTAAAATAGATCTCAGATTTAACAATATACAGTATATATATACTTCTCCCACGCTGACCAGACGTGTTGGGAGAGGAGAGCCGAAGCTCTCAACTGTGATCGCTACCTCTTTATTCAGGTAGCTCCCCAATTGGCCTCACGACGCTGGGTGGACGCCGCATAGGCAACACCATCTGGAGTACTGCAACGGTCACCCGTCCAAGCACTGACCAGACCCAGAGCTGCTTGACTTCGGTAATCTTACGGGAACCGGTAGACCAGCTCGGCTAGGGCGTTGCCATATATATATATATACACACACACACACTGAGTTAGCAAAACATATGGGATAGTCACCTAATATCTGGTCGGGCCTCCTCTGACCCTACGGAGCGCAACGATACGGCGTGGAAGTGAGTCTGTAAGTCCCTGGTACACTTCCGGAGGCAGTTGACACCACACAGCATGCAGAGCGGGAACCAATTGAGGCCTGTTCGTGGGTGGAGGATCCAGTGCACGAAGCCTGACTTCAACAGCATCCCAGATATGCTCGTTGGGGTTCATATCAGAGCTCTCTTCGAACCATTCTCGGACGACATTGGATCTATGTGGCGGCGCATTACCGTCTTGAAAGACCGCGTAGTCGTCAAGGTGTCGAAAGGCCAAAATCTGGTGGAGATGGTCTCCGAGCAGCTGACGATACAGCGGACCATTCAAGGTGTCTTCCAGAACAACCAGAGGGCCCATTCCATACCAGAAAAACGCGCTCCAGACCATGACTGATACCCCACCGCCCTGCACTACATGCGGGATCCTTTGCTTTATGAGATATGCGCCACACATGGTACCTTCCATCGGCATGGTACAGGTGCTACTATGATTCGTCGAACCAGCTGACGTTACGCCACTATTGCAGTGTCCATCCGAGATGATTGGTGGCAAATGCAAGCTGGAATGTCCGATGACGCGGGGTTAGCAGTTTCACCCATATAGGGCGACGGCTCCCATACCCGAGGGAACGCATGTTTCGACAGATTGTCTACTGGGCTGGGATATGTTTGTAGGACCTCGCACTTTCGCCCTCCTGTCTCTGTTGACCATTCGTCCCAGGTGTCGCCGCACAGTGCGGCCGATACCAAAAAAGCTGGCCAAAAGTCCAATAAAAAAGTAACTAGTTACGGATTTTTTTTTCATGTTGGGTTGATTACAGTACAATCTGTAATGGCCAGAAATTACTTACAAAAGTGTTTATTTCCTTTTACCTGTCCCAGAATAGGAGTCGCAAAGCTACATTTGTTCTATTGGTATTGATTGTGTTACTGAAGTAGTAAACGACGCACGTGTTGAAAATTGTATAAAATCTTTAGATTGAAGCAGATCATAATTAAATAAAATGGAATCAACGTCTGAAAGTACGTAGAATATATATAAAAAAGTTACGCAATAATTATCAAATCTAAATAATGTGCACCTGCAAGGCGAAAGGGAATAAGCAAAAATCGCTACTTTTCAGGAGAGAGGTTTAAAGAGTTTTTAATAGTTCAGTCGCCTATATTTATTTTTGTATTAATGATACAAATGTGAAACTTATACAGTAACATACTTGGTTTTATACAATGCTGCAGATATATTTTTCTGATACTTATAGTAACATTTATTTAAAAATAATAAAAAAATATATGACTTATTACCTTTTCCCATTTTTTAGTTATTAGTTACTAAGGGAGACGGGATGGTGTAAGTCACCTGAAGAATAGAATTTTCTGTATAGAACGTGTCATTTTATTTGTTTCTTTAGCTTTAACTCCAGTTTTCTTTATTTGTTAAGCTTTCTACATTTATTGGGACAATTTTATCATAAAATTACATTTATTTTTACATGAATATATAAACATTTTGACTAACTTTGAAACATGATAGAACAGAGTTACTTGGAAACAAACTATTCTAACTTTGAATCTTTACATTTTTAGATAATACAAGTCCATTTCAGTCAGTTACATTTCTTCTTCTTCTTCTGACTGAATAATGTCAGGGTCTGTGAATCTTACATTTGGAGACGACACCAAAGATGTGTAGAATTCATGATATATTGGATGTAGTAGGGGGTAACAAAGACAGAAGATCTTTCTTCTTTTCTGGATTTATTGGATTCGGTCCTGGGTACGTTGGACAAACCGTTGCATTTTCGCCAGTGCTTCCTCGTCGACGAAGGTCCATTGTGAGAAATATATCATCATCTCGAAGACTTGTTTTGTGGTAGACTACACCAAATTCTCTCTCGTATTTCAACCATCTTATTTAGAGCCACTTTACTTTATGTCCTAAAGTGTTGTGATGTCTGTGGACAAGCGATGACTTTAGCAGATCTGAGAATGAAAGAAAAATTATCGTATCCATTTCCACAACTGTGAATGGTCTCTTTCCTCGAGCCATTCTAACCATCATGTAGTATTCCTGCGGGACACAAATTTGAATATTAACTCTTTTTAGATTTTTCAATTCGGGCATGATCAGCATCACACTCTAGATGAGTATGTCCAAGCTCCAGAAATTTATGATCTATTCTCTATAAGGTTTTCTTTTGTTTGAGTGCGAAAGTACGCTTTGCCACAAGATTGATATTTCTGTTTTGGCCACCACACGTGTCAGAATACATAGTAAGATGTTTCACTGAATCAGGCAAATTCATTATGTACTCAAACATACACGACGCAATCTGATCGGATCCTCCTATACCTTCGTGCCACATGTAACAAGGTGCTTTGTCGTCGTTAAGTGTATGAACAGTTAAATTGTAGGTACATACAAGTCTTTTGTAAAATGACACACTTGTATGTAAATTTGGCGTCGGTAAGCATTTCTGTAAGTCAAGTGTAACAACAACTCATTCTCCTCCACTTCCCTTGCACTTCTCCTCGTCACTCCTCTTCATGTCATAAGCATATTCAGCGTTCAGTTGATGATCAGATAGCTGCTTTTGAATATCGTCGGTCTCGCATGATGAACAATATTTTAGTTCCATGTTAAGTGTGTCACAAACCTTGCACGTATCAATTCTCGGTCTTTAATTGAAAGAAATGGAAATTCTTTACGCATAAAATTGCGTTAAAATGTGTAACTCACAGGTTTTACGCTTTCAGAACACTCAGATTTGTACATTTCATATATAATTTGCTTGGTTAAATAGCTTGGTAGGTATTTCTTGCTACTTCTTTGTCGTCCACAATGCGACTCACGTGCAGGTAGTTTGTTAAAATGTTCACGAAGAAACGATAAACTGATAATTGTTTCTCAGATAATTTATTCGATGGAGTAGTGGAACCTTTTCTATCGAGAGATAATATTCCTGATGCTGATTTCTTATTTTTGTCTACAACAACAGTCAAGTACTTTGATACCAATGGAAAAGGTTTTACTGAAGCAGCCTTTGTACACTTGAACATTATTGCCACCAGGATTAGTTAAGAAATACTTGCAAGTAACATTACGATTGCGGGGATTTTCTTTTCTGATATGGATATCAGATTGCCAATAAACTGACTTTTTAAGTTTTAGTCCCCGAGCTTCCAAAGGCTCGAAAAAATGGTCTCGAGTTCCTCTTCTGAAAATTTCTTGTAGCATCCGAAACTGCACAGGGTATCTATCCTCTTCTTTTCAGTGGCAATAGTTCCACTGGTCGAAATGTACTGCTGTCCTAAATTCTTATTTTCCTTTGCTTCCTTTTATGACATTCTTCGCTTCACTTGCCGATCGTTAGGCTGCTCAGATTAAGTTCAAGGCACATAAACTGTGCATATAAGTAAGCGTTTAATTGGAAAACTAAAACCTCTAATTATGAGCAACAAGAAGTAATGACCGCTGTGAACAAATCTTATCACGATAATGATTAAATAAAAGTTGCACCAGGTGCAAACAATCGCTCTGAAAATGTTGAATGGAACAAAAATGCTACCGCTCTCTTTGATTGTATAAAAAATGCTAGATCAAAGTTTGCTCCAGTTAGTCGCTTTCCTTTTTCCACCTTGTGAATAGCATTAAGTTAGATTGTACCAACCATATAAAATGAAAACACTAATAACTTATTATCTTAAGAATAACATATTTTGATATTGTTTCAGAAAGAAATGCATTTGACGAAAGGGAATAAGTCGAGTTATTTATTCCTTTTCACTGTGTAGTTCTTATGATACTGACTTATTCAAACGAAAGCATGCATATATCTCCCTTATCTGTTGTCCTACGAGTTCCATTTTTTTTTACAGTACATAGAGCCGAACCATACATTTCAAATTGTCAAATATAAAAAAAAAAATAAAAAAAATATATTTTTAACTTATTCCCTTTTGCCTTGCAGTGCAGGTGCAAACAATAATAGTTATTGATTATTATTAATTGAAAGAGTTAAAATACAATATGTTATTATGAAAAAGTTACGTTGTTCCTCTGTCAGACTTACTGTAAGTTAGAGTCAAATGTATGTTCGTTAATAGAAAACAAAAATATTCTGCCCGAAGTTGTCCCTGTTTGTTATTTAATCGTTTAAAAATGGCCGTCCCAACTCATTTATTTATTATTCCACATCCCGCCATAATAACCACATGGAAGTCATGAGCTTTTAGCTCGACACTTCGTACATCTAAAAGTCATTATTGTCTCAGTCGTCCCAAAAATCCATTTTCCACACCGTTTGAGCGAGAGCTACGAAATTTGCACAAAGATGTATTATCACGAGTAGTTTAAGAAAATATTACATGTTAAAAAAGTCGCCATCTTGGATCCAAAATGGCCGCCAAACCTATTGTTGTATAGAGTGCAGAGCCTAAACCGCTGGAGCTAGAAACATCAAATTAGGTATGAACGTACATGATTACTGGTAGGTTAAGAAAGTATTACAAAATGTTTCCAAAATGGCGGACCCAAAAGTCTATTTTGCACACCGTTTCAGCTTGAGAAACGAAATTTGTCATAAAGGTGTACCACACGTTGAAAAATTCGCCATCTTGGGTTCAAATGGCCACCCAAAATCTAATCAGAAAACATTTATTAAAAGAAACATCATATATCATTAAAAACAATTATCATTCAAGTAAACGCTAAATTGTTAAAATGTTAAGGGGATTCAGTTGTGTAGCTAAGACGTAAAATTCGAAATCAGCGACCCAAAAATCATGAACATGCTATTCATCTTGATTGTAACATAATATACAGGCTGTTTCACGAATAGAGGTTGTCAATAGGGGATGAAGAGGGGGTTACATTTTGCAACTCTGACTTCAGATTCCCCCCCCCCCTCCCCAAATAAAATAAAAACGTACAGATTTTGAGATCATTCATTTGCCTTTTTGACTTTTGGCCGGCTTTTTTGGAATCGGCCGCACTGTGCGCCGGTCTTGGTCATTGAGGGCGGCTGGATGCCCGGTATGGTGTCTGTTGTGGAATGTGACGCCTTCATCCAACCATTCTTTGTATACCCTGGACATGGTTGAACGTTTGAATCCGAGTTCCTGCACCGCCGTGGAAATCGAACTTTCCATGCGTCGGGCACCCATTCACCATGCCCCGTTCGAATGCCGTCAACTCACGACGACGTTGTATTTCACATGAATCACTTACACAGTCACTTCCTATAAGGCCTCACCATAGACCTCGTAATAGATAGAATTATCACACTTCCCCAGTTCTGGCTGCGCTAAAACTAATGGATTTTTTATTCAGAGCACGTGAATCCATCCGCTAGGTAACTCTACCATAGACGTCATATTCTACTGTGAGGTCTATGGCAGAGCTACCTAGCGGATGGATTCAAAATCGCGTGCTCTGAACAAAAACCCATTAGTTGTAGCGCAGCTAGAATTGGGGAAGCGTGCTAAGTCTATCTATTATGAGGTCTATGGTCTCACAGTGACACAACTGGAGTCGTCGCGGAGCCCTGCAGGGAGCGTGGAACACACGTGTTGTCCACCCACGAATCAGTGACCTGTTATCACATGAGTTTTGTTGATTCAGTGTAGTTTTGTAAGCTTCTTCTAATACGTACGGGAGGAGATGCTATTTTTACGTCTCATATTTCCAAGAGAGGTTCGTTACAGATAAAGTAAAGCACGTGTAGCATAGAAAAATAGTAGAGCTATGTCCTGTGCGATGTGCACGCGCCGTGAGTGGCACATGGACAGTGTTCGTTTTGTCAGGGAGGAGGGGGTACCGGGGATTTTCCCCGATTGTTGATTCCTAATATCATCCCATCCAGGGATAAAATCTTTGTATTTCTACCCAAACAGGTAAGTATCTTGAAACTTGCCGGCAACCACTAGTTTAGTATCCCCCCCCTTCGTAATTTATAACAAATCGGACGCTGCGCATGGGGTATGTGGAGGTAGTGCTCAACATATTTTCGACCTACGGCCCGGCACGAAGGAGCCAAACTCAACCATTTAGGGGGAGGGGGGAAGAAAAGCTTTCCATAAACGTGAACTCACAGGAGTTGGGGATTCTTGATCGTGGTCGCCATTGTCGAGGTGTGTAGGATGCGTGGGTATTGTGCTTTTGTTCTAATGTCATGCATTTGAACCCTACACACGTATGTCTACTTTTACTTCTACCCAGCTATGTCGAAACGTTTAAATTTTGTCTGGGAAATTTCAGGTGTTCTAATTTTAAGTAAAAAAGTTTTTGGACCGGATGAATAAAAAGTGAAGCTAAAGCTCATACTCAACCGGAAGTGAAACATTTGCTTCTGTTACTCTAAGCAAAAGCATGAAGTAAAATTTAAGGATTATTTATACTAATTGAAGCAATCGCTTTTCCTTCAATTTTTTTGTTTCTGAGCAAATGCTTTTCCTTCATGCTTGTGCTTTGAAGGATTCACTTCTGTTTTATTCATACTGTCCATTCTGACCTCTCTCTCTTTAAAGAAATTGAAATTTGATCTGAATGTAACTGAAATCTAAGTAATTAAATTGAATTGGGCAGGGGGGGGGAGGAAGGAGTCAAGTTACGAAAAACTAGTAAAGTTTTTCGTAACTTTTTAAAATACAAGATATACATTTTTCTTCAAATTTTTGTCCAGCTAGTTACGTATTCAGTAAACTTGATGTTGATGCTTTGTTTTCTTTACAGGTGAGTGCTTGAAGTGAAATTAGGTATCGTGGCAGTCGAGTAAGTATAATTTTTTATATGTAAGGTAGCTATTACAACGCACAAAATCGCCAGTTCTATACTTTTAGTGCGATATTATTTTTTGCATGCTCATTGTATTCTAGGACATAAGAAATGTATGTAGTGGAGGAGGTACTTGCATTGATAAAGTTTAGAGAACCGGAGAAATTACTCTGCGCTGGATGTATGACTTGTAATAATAATACAATAATAGTTTTGATGGGATTTGACTGAAAACGAATTTGAATTGATACGATGCGTGCTCTATGTCTCCCAACCTTCATTTCTTCTTTCACGTGGATAATGGTCCGTCGTTTCTGGATAACTTCTTAACAAGGAAATAGTATCTACGTGGTGACCGTGGCCCTACTACCGCGTGACTGGGGACCATTGAAGGGGAAAGTGTATGCAAGTAGTCTGCATACACATCTGGAGCTACAGGTTGCAATAACAAACATAAAACAAACGTCGTACCCTATTTGAAGGTCTTCGGGAATACATTCTGTCAAGAAAGTACCGGGAATTGGTCAATACGACACAAAATATGCATTATTCATCCAAATTTATTGTATCGCCTTCAAAGTAGGCCCCTTTCGAAATAATACACTTATGCCAACGAATAATCCAATCATCAAACATTTTTGAAACACATTTTCCGGAATCGACTTCAGTACTCGCCGCGAATTCTCTTTGATGTCTGCTATCGACTGAAAACGGGTGCCTCGAAGTGGTAATTTGAGTTTTGGAAAGAGAAAATAGTCGGCCGGAGTCAGATCAGGGGAATACGGTGGCTGTTCGATAAGATTTGTTGAGTTTTTGGCCAGAAATTCGTTCACAATGATAGCCTTGTGAGATGGTGCGTTATCGTGGTGCACAAAACATGAGTTTTCTTTCCACAAATCTGGTATTTTTCGACGAATTTGCTCTCTCAAACGCCGCATAACGCTAAGATAATATTCTTTATTTACTGTCCCACCTTCTGGCAAGAATTTCGAGTGCACAACACCGCGATAATCGAAAACTTTCAACATCACCTTCACTTATGATCGACTTTGACATGCTTTTTTCGGTTTCAGCTCCGTTGGAAGGCGCCATTCCGAAGCTTGTTGACTGGTTTGCATGTCAAATTCGTAAACCCATGTCTCATCGCCAGTTACATTGCGTTTTATGAATGTGGCGTCGGAATTGACTCGTTCTAGCACGTCTTCAGCGACCCTTACACAATTGAGTTTTTGCAGAAAATTCAGGTCTTTCGGCACTAGTCGAGCGGCAACGCGTTTCATGCCCAAACACCCGTTTAAAATGGTACGAATTGATTCGTGAGACACAGAAATTTGAGCGGCTATCTCTCTCAGACTTAAACGACGATTTTCAGTCACCATTTTCTTTACTTTAGCGATGTTCAGTTGAAGACGTTGATGGTCGACCTGAGGGAGGCAAATCTTCCACCACATCTCGACCGCTTTTGAATGCACTGTACCACTGTTTTTGATAAAGTCGATTCACCGTAAGCCTTATGTAACATTTTCAGCACTTCGGCACACGAAATTCCATTTGGAATGCAAAATTTAAGACAGATTCTTTGTTCGATATTTTTATCCATTGTAAACATCGCACACACATACTTGAGATGAACTGACAAATGGAGCACTGTAAACAAACTAAATGACATATGTCGCTCAAACTCCGCGTGAGAATAGAGGGCAGTTGTTCTAACGTAGCGACAAGAAGAATTTTAACACTCCCTTTAAGTGGGCTTTGTAAATGTACAATTCTGGGTACTTTCTTGACAGAATGTATACAAAAGTCTGTGCATACATGTTTAGATGTCTGGGTATGACTGGTTTAGACTAAGTATGGGTAAGGGCGCTATTACACGATGGAGCTTGCTAATCAGCGTGCTCCACGAGCCTTCCCTTGAGCAAGCATGACGGATTTTTTGCTATACGCTGTCGAACTTGCTGTCGAAGGCGCTATTACACTGTCGAGCAAGCTCGGACGAGCATGTTGATAAGCAAGCTCGACAGTGTAATAGCACTTTAAGACTGCTATTTTTCCGAAGCAGTGGTAGCAGTACTTGCTGTGTGCAAATTCCTGATAAAAATAACTGTTTAAATAGAAGTTTAGAAAAACTTATATTTGGAAGTTATTTGCTCCAGCTATGAAAAAGCACGATTATAGATTCAATTATTTACCTGTAGCTTGTTGGACAAGTATACACGTGCGTATGGCGTATACGAGCAAGAGTGATGGACTATGTTTGGACTTTGTAGAGTAGTTCGTGTTAAAACTATCGTATTTTATGTAATTATCGGACCCTGAAATAACTGGTGGGGAGGAGCATTAAAAATCAAAATATATTTAGATCATCAAGAATGTATAAAGCGATGGGTCCAGGGGGCGAAATTCAGTTTAGACTATGCAATATATTGTGAATATATAACATATACAATCTTATATATAATGTATATCGAGGCAATTTATTTCGAGGTAGAAGGTAGGAAGTGGTTACATTTCAAAATGTCAACACAGTAAGATAATCGTGTGAACATGCAGCAGTAAGAAATAAGGAGATTTATGAAATGTCTGGGAGGGTAGAATATTATAAATGTAGTAACTTTTATGGGTACGTTTATTATAAAATATCCTTCCCTGCAGTAAGATATTCGTTTTTACTTATGTATTCATTCCACATACGTCAGGGCCCTGTGTGAGTAGTGTCATTCGAAAGCCCATTCAATACGAACAAAATGATATATATATATATATATATATATATATATATATATA
>JAGDQP010008244.1:33245-63784 GCA_022664845.1 Lepisma saccharinum
CCCAGCGTCGTGAGGCCAATTGGGGAGCTACCTGAATAAAGAGGTAGAGATCACAGTTGAGAGCTCCGGCTCTCCTCTCCCAACACGTCTGGTCAGCGTGGGAGCAGTAGACCACCTCCTCCCTCTGGGAGAGGCCTCATCCAGTAGTGGATTGAATATGGCTGTGTATTATATATATATATATATATATATATATATATATATATTGTGTGACAATTACAGTAGTAGCTAAGGATATTTTTATGAAAGTCTACAATTTCGACCAAAAAGATTCAAGACTTCTAAGACGACCAGAGAAATACATTATTATATAATGCAATAAAATGAAAACGGTAGAATCCTAACACTGTGGCAGTCTCTATGGTCATGTTTTTAACTCAAACATAAAACGATACGCATTCGAGTATTTTGTTTTTATCAGAATCACTATTAGCGACTTTTATTTCAAAACGTAGTATTACGTCGTTACGCGCTGTAGTCCAAAATTGTTCTGGCATTATACTACGTCATAACCAGTTTTAAGGTTAGAACTGAATCTCACTACAGTACGATGCAGGCATTTACAGTTCTACTCTGCTAGTGATTGTATTATCCATTTTGGAATATTTTCCCTCTCTTCAATGTTCTTCCCTTTCACTGACAACAGTGGCAAAGTAATATAACGGTATTATATTCCCAATTTCCCCCATATCTATTAGGAATTATATACGATTAATTAATTACATGGTCGTGCAATATCTTGCTAGCGTAAACAAAATTTATTACATTATATTTAAGCTCTTTGACAACCATGAAACACTTACATGTTGTGTCGATATCTACATTATTATGGACTTGTCTTTTAACATACGCCTTGTTTTCGCGTGGATTCATGGGAATGTATTACTTCCGACTGATTGTGAGATGCAGCCGGAAATTCAAGAGGCTGGGGGAAATGGCTGCTACAAGCTGCATTCGAAGGAGAAATTCCACAACAGTTGTATTACATTTTAGCGTGTCGAATGTAACCAATGAGATGCCTGAACTTCTGATAGATAAGCACAGGCAGAATTACCGGTAAATCATGTAAAGAATATTTATCCTCATTGCTTAAGGCAATAAGACTGTATTAGAAATTAATTCTTTCATCGTTAAATGCACGGTTCTATTTGTAATGCGCTGATGAGAAATTGAAGGAGCCTCATTCTTTGTTACTGTGCAGTGTTTGCTTTTCTTAATTGAGCGAAAACAAAAGTGATCCAGGGAAACCCTTTGTCACGAAGTCTTGTTCTAAATTGTTAACATCCGGAGGCCCTGAAATGTAAAGATTTGCTTTGCCCACTTCTTTCTGTGAAAGACGGCGTGGAATTGGTTTCAGCGCTTTCTTCGTCCAGACGCCAAATTCTGCGTCCAATCATTGGCATTCAAATTTCCATCAACTTAGACAGTATATCATCTCTTCTATGGTGAAAAGACAATGGATTTTAATCAACAAAGCTAGTCGTGCAAAGCTGCGAGTATTATGTCCTTCCGAAGCATGCATGTAGCCAGTGGTTTGTTTGAGCTTTGCGTGATTGTTCAAAGCTAAAACTAGCAATGGGACTAATTAAATTACTTGCTTCAGTAGTGTGTTGATTATACCATCGAGAGTTAATTACATTTATGCTTTAAGGTCAGTTGGAGTATTCATCCTGCATAAATTTAACGTATGCTGCAATAAGAGATAGATATTGTTTGAACGTTAAAGGTGGACACTATTTTGGAGACTCATGCTCTGTAATGTATCACTTTTATCAATAGTAGTCCTGTCATTTAACCAACTAATGGTAATATGTTTAGGAGGATTCCTAAGTAGAGTATTTTCTGTCGTCTGAATTTAAAATTAAATAAATGAAAGACAGACAAAAAAGGAAAAGTAAGAACGTTTGTATGCTTAATTTAGTGTCTGTAGTGGCAATATTTGGAGAGACCAAATTCCCTTGACGCCCAGTGGGGAAATACAGTCGAGGAAGCTGATCAACAAGCTCGATAGTGTATTAGCGCAAAGTATACTCGAGCTTCCTCGACATCAAGCTTGTCGAGCAAGCTGATACAGCTCGATAGTGTAATAGCACCCTTACTCGTATTTACTGTCTCCAGTATTGTTTCTTTCACATACTCGATCTTCTGTTTGACCGCGTCAAGCTAATCTTTTTCCTTCTTCTACATGTTCATATTTCGAGGACTTTCAGTTTCCTTTCATGACTGTTGCAGAGCACATTTGTGCTCCATATAACACAATACGCCATACAAATAATTTAATCTTCAACAATATTCTTGAAAGTTGGTGAATGAGAGTCACTTCGCCAGTAATAACGGGTATGTTGAGTATATATTCGAAGATACGTTCAAAGTTAAATTGGTAATGCCACGTTAACGCGGTTCATCCTAGTTTCAAACTATCAATTTGATCCATCAAAGTAGAATGTAACGTTGCATTTTTTTTTTCTTACATTGTGCAACTAACAGTGATTTATTTTTATTTGTTCTCTGTTGAATTCGATAGACCTGGCTTCTGTTTCATCTAATTGAATATTTTTGGGAGGAAAACTGTATTTCTACCAAGTAATATGTTAATCTGCATTTTTCTGCTTGATGCTTATTTGAAATTGTGTTGTTTGTGCATGACTAATGTTGCGAAGTAATGGTTCCTTATATACTTAACAACACGAATGTAGTTCGACTGTTATTGTATACAGAAATTCGTTTCGCATATAAAATTTTCAGCAGACGTACAGTGTATAACAGTCTGATAGAAAGAAATAAGTTGTTTGGACTGTTCCACTTCACTGAGTGTAAAAAATGGTTTATAAGTACGCAGAGTTTGGCCTTCGACTGTATGTTATAACTTATAAACCATACTTTCTTCGTATAATTTCTGCTGCCTGAGTCATCTTAACGTTTTTCTATTGATTTATTATGGAAAGAAGAAAAGAGACGAGAGTTTCATGCTCTTGTAATGGCAAAGTAGACACCCTATTATTATGTATAAAAGGAGTAGTAGGAAGTAGTTTTTAAATTATATTTTTAGTGCGGAAACAAGTAATACCTTGTCAGTTATGTTATAGAGAAGAGTAAGTTCAGATACTAGAATATCGGACTTGTCCAGGGGTGAGGAACCTACGTACTCAAGGGAGCGACATTGAATCCAGGTCTTCTGCATGGACCAAACTGTATTCAGAACCTATCGGAGTTGCCCTAAATCGAGCAGTGTTGTTGGCCCTGATGAAAGAAAACTTTTGACAGATTGTCTCAAATATGATCATAACAAAGATTAAAATTATCGTACTCTAAGTGAATTTTATTGCTGGAAAATATTTTCGTCTCTTAGAATTTCAAGAATGTTGATCGATTTGATAGAGGATGTGGTATTTGAAACGAAAATAATTTTGAAGACATGTTTTAATAAGTTAAGAAACAATATAAAACAAATATTTAATACGTTTTGAACAAAGTGTTCAGTACAAAAACGTTTGTTTCAAACATTTTTTTTAAATCTAGCTATGAGAGAGAAAACGTATTAAGAATGGAAAGTCATGTGCTATCGGGAAGGAATGCCTGGCGAAGTCTTGTAATTTACCTATCGTCGAGATAAGATGGAATGGTGGAACAGGGCCTGTTAAGGCGAGTAGTGCGCGTAGTGATCTGTGCACACGCACTTTGCCCTGGTTTCAACTTTGATTCTGGTTCGGATATCAGCTTGATAGTTGTACCCCTTGTAAGTCACTGTAAGCTCGATTCGAACGAAAATCACACCTCAAAAGAAAACAGCCGGACCGGGATGAATAAAGAAGTCTAAAACTCGCTTTGAAGGAGTTGCCACTATCAATACAACAGTACCCAGTGATAATTATACCGACTGGTAGTTTCGCCATCTAAACGTCCTGAGTTTAAATCCAGCAGTCGACCATCTCTAGTTTTCCCCTAGGGATGACCATCATCAGGCTAATAATACCGGGATGGTTCTTTTAAACTTGTCCTGATACTTTCCACAACCCTCCAGCCCAAAATACTTAAAGACAAGTCATGAGAATTTTTCTTCTGATCTAGGCGCCACAATAATACAAATCCAAATTCACGCATAGGCGTACACGTTTGACCTTCAATTATAGTTACTGGTTAAAAAAAAAACACTTAAATTAGTGTACAAGCAATATAAGTGGTTTTACAAAGAACACGGCTGTTCTATGACTCGACGGTTGATGTCTGGGTATACAAGGGATGTTAATGAACAACACACGTAACTCAACGGAATTATTATATTAGAGGTTCAAGATAAATTGGAAACTTTGATCTTTATATCGAATTTATTTTAACGTGTTTTTAATCCATCCAAGCAAATAAAAATCGGAACTACAGGCAGGTACAAATAATTGGGAATAGTAACGTAAAAATAATGCTGGGCGCTAAAATCGTATTTCCAGTCGCCATGAAGACCTGGCCTCCGGGACTTTTCAAGCCCTGTTAAAAGTTCATAAATACAATAAACTGTGCAACAATGATGCTGGTGTATTGGGTATTGAACGATTAATACATACCGTGTGTTTTTGATGGAGTAATGGGGATATACGTGGTGTATCGGAATGTTAGTGATAACTTGTTTTTTTTTTTAATCCTCAGATACGTCACCACTATAGCAGCATGTAACGTTAAGCCGAAAGCTATGCCCACATTCTATAGGCCTATCCAGTGTAAGTTTCAACAGGATGACTTCTCATTCCACAGTAATTTGTGTCAGTGTATTGTTCGTTTCAAAAATGGAGAAGAGACTATCAATAAAGTTATGCAATCAAGTTTTGTGTGAAATTAGAAGAGACTCTCTCTGAAACGTAAGAGAGAAATGAAACTGCGTTTGCCGATGGTTCTTTGTAACGTGCACTAGTACGGTATTTCGTCGGGGAAAAAGTGTTTAGGTTGATTGAGATACGGTGGAAGATAGACACTAGTCTGGACGGCCAGTTTCCACAGAACCGGACGTTGCACTAATCTAGATTGGCGCTTGCTAGTGCTAATGATAGCATGCTTTATTTGAACTATGATTCTGTCCACAACATTTTCAGGGAAGATTTAAACGTGAGAAAAAATCTGTTTAAAGATTGTTCCAAAAAAATAATGAGCGAGAAACACATTGAAAGTAAGTTTCAGCTTGAACGACCTGAAAACGGTCCTGAATTTATCATTTGCTTTGCAGCAGGTGATGAAAGTTTTCTTGAGTCCGAATATTTCTTTCCATGCGGAACAACAGAACAGACGCTAGCACAAATAGTTGCAGAATCAGTAGTGCTCACGTTTGATACTTCCACTGGGGGTTGAGTTGGAACGTCACTTTAGGCTCGACAAATTGCTGTTATAGTGTTACCATTGGTGGAATTTCTCATAAGTTTTTGATACACCCCGTAGAGGAATGTTATTAAATGAAAGTATGCTTTTCTATTTTCTTTAATCGTTTCCACTCTGTTTTCGCTTCGGACATATTTAGAAACCGTTTATACGTGCAGACATTATCCAAACTTAGGAGGAACTATATTGTTTCTGTATTATGTTTTGCATGCTACTCATGTTCAGTTTTTGAGAAGGTGTTTGTGTGATGTAGGAGCTTGAAATGTGAATTCCGTCGGCTTAATAGTATTTCACAGAAGCTTCATAAATCACAATGAATGATTTCAATAATGCGATCATAATGCAGAGACTGTGCGCTTCTTGCCCCGTCTTGCCTTTAGTTGGATGGCTTTTCGCATGGGTACGCTTTGTTTTTTGCGTATAGGTTTATTGTTCGATTTTACGTTAACTATTAATGGAGTTTCTTGTGAAGGAGAAGTATTATTCACTTGTTCTGAAAATCGGCGTGAAACGTAATACCAATGTTTCATTTCATGTAACTTCATGTAATTAATCTGTACTTCGATTAGAAGATATTTAAATATAATCGGCCTTGGAATAAGGAAGACTTCGTAACATATAACATATTTATAACTTGCACAAAGAAGGCTTTCTTTTAACTACTCATAATATTATTTTATAACCTTTTAATAATAGCTCTCATTTGCTTTAATTTATAGATCACACTTGACGCGTAACACAGTAGTAACCGTTTAAAGGAAACTAGCCTACACTAATCTACGTTTTAGCAGATAGCTATGCACTGAAAATAATAATAATAATAATAAACTACTATATTTATTACTTATTAAAGCGTTGACTCGATAGCGTTGCCTTTTCTGCTTTCGTCTGCCAGTTGCAGTGTAAATATCTAAACATTAGATTACGCTATAAACTCTGAAATTCTTTTACCTTTTCGTGGTGGCGCATGAAACAGTAAAATAAACCTATAAAAAATGGTATAGGAATTTATTTTATTTGTGAGACGGACTGAAAGCTGCAGAAAACATACGACGTCCATGAAGTAGTTTGATTCCAGCACAATTCAGATACTTTTAATTTTAAAAAAAATCTTTATTCGCGGCCAGAAAAAAAAATATGTTTGAAACCTTTACCTTACACGTTACGCTTTGAATCATACACGTTACGCTGCGTACTATCATCATGCTCATAAACAAACCTCTTTTTTAAAAATCTGCTTCCTGTTTTTGTAGAAGGAAAGTTATAAAATCACTTAAAATTTGTTGTTGTATCTGGAAATACCTTAATTAATGAACGTCTGTAGGATTAGTGTTTTTTTATTTGGTTACATTTTTTTTAGATAACGAATTATACGTAATTAGCTCTTTATACTTTCAATCGTTCATCTGTAGCTAAATACTTTGTTTGCTCCTGAACTTGTAATTTCACTACAGTCAATTTGTAATAATTATTGAAATAGTCGTTATTGAATGAACACTTTGCTTCTGTGAGTGGAATGCAGATATATTCAGGCTGTCGCGTTATGAGAATTTGAACCCGGTAAAATAACATTTGACAGTGGGTCGTTACAAAAATAAAATACCGCCAGGCTTATTGTTGAAAAGGAAATGAAATGGTTCAGTCGTATGAATAGTTTATATATATATATATAAACTTGCTTTAAGTTAAACAGTTAAATGCGTTGTAATAAATTCCAATCTGAATTAGGAAAAATATAAAAAACGAGAAGTGTCGGAGGGGATTTCAACTTGGAACTTCAAGATAAGAAGCCGGAACAATAATACTCCAGCCACAAGTACTTGTAGATACGAAGACAGGCACATTATGTTATAAAAAGTGTAGACATTTAAATTTTGTTTCTCAAGTTAATTGCTTGTAAAGTACAAGATTGATGTAGTGATTTCAATACGCTTGTCAGAGAGAAGAGAATTACATTTTGTAACTTGTATACTAAAATGACAGATTTTACAGCAAAAGAGATGCACAATACAACACTTACTACTTTGATTCAGGTTGACTGTCCAGAAATTTGTTAATTTACTTCAGAAAAATCGAATTGATTGGATACTTCAAAATTCAGAAGAAAAAAATATTGTTTTGAGTTCGCAACATACTCCATACAAAAATAACACAATATACAACAGAATTTCATAATACAGAAATACGCATTTTTTAATTCGTGATTGCAGTGATTTGGCAAAGAAAATTTTCGTATTGTTGTGCCTGGAACTTTTTTATATGTTCTATTTCTGGTCTAGTGAAGTTATGAAAACAGGGTAAGAGCGAAATTTTCTTTTATTGTTGTGATAAACCGATTGCACCAAATTTCAATGCTGCTCAACAAATACAAGCGTAGAGAGTTCAGACTTCCAGGGAAGAAAGTTCATAACCAGTTGAAGAGCTCTATCCGTGCCGATTTTTTATTTTCTTTTTTGTTCATTGTTGTTATGGATATCCAAACCTATAACAGTGAAGTGATTTCAACAATGAACAAGAAAGAAAATTTTAAAAATCGACACAGATAGAACTCTTCAGTTGGTTTTGAACTCTCTTCCCTGACTAGGCTTGCATTTGTAGGAGCAGCATTGAAATTTCGTTCAACGATAAAAATACATTTTAGACATATACGGAGATAGTGCTGCCATCTTTGCTTTACATTAACCTTAGAGCATTTTTCTCTATTGCAACTTTCGTTTTATATTCCCAGTTCCCTTTTCAATTAAGGTTACTGTATTTGTATTGTGCCTTCAGTAAAATTTCGAGTATCCAAGATTCAATGTTAAGGGAAAATTTGCGTCCGAGAAGAGCAGCTGCAAGAAGAGGGTGATGCACTGTGAACTTGACAGCTGCATCCAGAGAGAGGGAGGTTCTGCAAGAGAAGGGAGAGAAACTGGCAGTTCAAGGCCGGACGCCGTTGCTAAGAGTCTTCTGGAACAGTATTTGAACTCACCTTGCGTGAAATGTAATGTACTTCGTGATTAATAATTGAGATCTAATTTCTCTCTGTGAAGAAAGTTTGAGTTTTTAATGCGCAGGAGATCCATCCAATATTGAAACTCATATCTCGAACTCCACGTTTGAGTTTTTATGTTAACGCTGTAATAGGTTCAATCAGTTCACTGAATCTTTGTATAGCAAAGGTGCTACTGTGCTGTGAGAATTATATCAAGTTGTACAGTCACATTGTTTCCGTCACGTTTTCTATTAGGGCAGGGTTTCTCAACCTGGGGGTCGCGGGATGTGTGCAAGGGGGTCGCGAGGGAAGGTGAAAAAATTAATTTAACTAGGGTTTTGTAGGTTAAAACTAATAAATATCAAAGGAAGTATTTTATTTTGCTTGCTGTTTTTAATAATAACTAAAGATAATGTAGTTTGCTGAATAGTTTTGGATATTATAATTAGAACATTTATTATAAATACAGGAAATTAACTGTTATGTTTTGAAATAAAAAGCAACTATTACACAAAATACAATAATTGTGGGTCGCCGCCTAGAAAGCATGGTGAAAGGGGGTTGCCGGCTAGAAGGTATGGTGAAAGGGGGTCGCAGGATGAAAAAGGTTGAGAAACGCTGTGTTAGGGCGATATAAATTCTGTGGTACTAGCTTTGGAACAAATCAGGATACCAGTAGTAACGTAAGGGTTTATTCAGTTCTTTTTATTAAGATACAACTAATAGTAAGTAAAAGGGTAAAGGTGAAAAAGTAAATTAAATTTTTGATTTATTCATTACCGGATGTGCAAAAAATATCGACGTCTTCAGCTTCCATAACAAATATAAAATATCTGGTGTAGTAAAAAGTAATCCATTATTTTGCCAATAGATGGCTTCAGTGATCTGTATCTCGCGTTGTATATGTCCGATCTGGTTCAACGAGATGGCGTTCAAACGATGTGATTGCGTACTACAAACACTGTTCAGATAGTTGTGATAAGTTGACTCAGTGTTGTGTGAGCGCGCGTCAAAATGGACACTAGCAAAGAGAAAATACGCTATATTTTAGTTTTTCTTCGATAAAGGCGAAAACGCAAGCCAGATGGCTGCAAATGTGAATAGTGTTTATGGTCCTGATACTGTGACAGCCAATCACGCGCAATTTTGGTTCCGTCGTTTCCGTGCCGGTAATTTTGACGTCAAAGTTGTACCACGCACTGGAAGGCCACGTGTCGAAAATGCCGATAAAATCATGGACATTGTCGCGTCCGACCGTCATGTAAGCACTGTTTCGATTGCCCAAGAGCTAAACATTGCACAAAAAACCGTGTGGAACCATTTGCATAAGGCTGGATACACAAAGAAGCTTGATGTATGGGTGCCACACGAGTTAACGCAAAAAAACCTCATGGACCGAATTTCCATCTGCGAATCGCTGCTGAATCGCAACAAAAGCGACCCATTTCTGAAGCGGTTGGTGACTGGTGATGAAAAGTGGATCACTTACGACAACGTCACGCGAAAACGGTCGTGGTCGAAACGCGGTGCGCCGGCGCAAACGGTGCCCAAGCCAGGATTGACGTCCAGGAAGGTTTTGCTGTGTGTTTGGTGTAATTGGCAGGGAATTATCTACTATGAGCTGCTCCCCTACGACCAAACCCTTAACTCGGAACTATACTGTCAACAATTGGACCGTCTGAAGGCAGCAATCGCCCAGAAGCGCCCAGCTTTGGCCAATAGGAGAGGCATTGTGTTCCACTAGGACAACGTCAGGCCACACACATCGATAGTGACTCGCCAGAAGCTCCGGGAGCTTGTTTGGGAGGTTCTTATGCATCCACCTTATAGTCCGGACCTGGCACCGAGTGATTACCATCTGTTCCTGTCCATGGCGAACACGTTTGCTGGTGCAAAATTCGCGTCAAGAGAGGGTTGTGAACATCGACTGTCTCAATTTTTTGCCAATACGGACAAGGGCTTCTATGAGAGAGGCATCATGATATTACCTTCCAAATGGCAACACGTTATCGAACAAAACGGCGCATATGTGACCTAAATCGGATCATTCTAACTATGGTAAGTCAAGCCTTCAATGTCATGCAAAAATAATGGATTACTTTTTACTACACCATATAATAAATAAACAATAAAGAAAAACTGTTGTTATTTCAGCAGACTGGCTTGGATGTGGGATAATATTTCGTCATGATTGGAGCTTTGGTTCAGTATCTCTTCATTCTTATTTCTTTTCATAATTTCTTGGAGAAATTTATTCGTTACAACAAAAGTTCTTCTTCTTTATTGTAGATGTGTTCAAATTATTAGATTTAATCCAGAAAATGTCTCTTTTACTACTAATACTTTATCCTGCTCTTGTGTTTATTACAACTAGAATAATTGTCTCTACTGAATCGCAGTTGGCAGCATTGGAGGGGGGGCTCTGCAGATCATGCTTGAGTAGCTCTTGTTTGAATTTTTAAATTTATTTTAAGGCCTTTAGGCTGCTGTAGCCCAGGCCGAATGGATGCTGATGGGATGAATTGGTGGAATGAAGAAAGTGAGAGAAAACTGGAGAACCTCGACAAAACCCACGCACACGGCGTTTGTCCACCACAAAGCCCACATGGCAAGAGCAGGTATTGAACCGACGACCCCACGCACCAGATGTGAGCTCTCTACCAACTGAGCCACCGCAGTCCCAAAGAGTAGCTGTTGTGTGTGTTTGTGTCAGTTAGTTTGCACTGTAACTCGCTGTGATTTACAGTTGTATGAGGATACGGTATTCGTTATGTTACATAGTTGCAATTGATAAATTTAAAGTGATTTTAAGATGTTTGTGTTCTGTAATTTTGACTTGATGTGACAGTGAAAGGCCGGCGAGATGTCCCGCTCAAAGTTGCAGTTGTGAAAGGTCTTGTAGATCTATTGTATGTAAAAACATACACACACACACAAAAAAAAATCTGTGTTGCGATGAGAGAGAAACAAACAAATCAGCAAAACGGGATTTGAAGCACTGGGCGAAATCGCGAGCTGTCCTCCAGTAAGCATTAAAAAGTCAAAACTTTTTCTCCGAGGAACAGAAAAGCCCTTTTAAGGACTAAGGCATAAATATGACTGGTTATGGTGCAGGAATTATCCCTGGGAGTGTTACAGGAACTCTTTGTTTAGAAGGCAAAAAGTCACACTGACCAAGGAGAAAGGACAAAATACTTCACACGGAGTGGACAGTCTAGATGCTTCGGGATACACCAACTATACAAAGAAGCGTTTTTAGTGGGAATAAAGACTAAAACAATGGACTTCTAATGGATGGATGAAAATATGTTTCACTGTATCTGAGGACTGTTGACGATATGTTCGGCGGTGACTTGGAGAGATTTTCAAGTTGCAATGTGTATATCATACGACGTCAGTCATGGTTTGGATGTAATGTCTGGCTTCGGGACTGCATGACTTTATATAGTTGAGGGAATAATGCGACAAAACATATACTAAACCTCCTTGAAAAGGAACTACTCCCACAGATTGTAGCCTGATTTGGTGAAGACCGATTCACCTTATGCAAGATGGCGAGGCCTGCCACTAAGCTAACAGTGGTTTAAAAAAGTTGAAAAGCAAATGTGACATGTAATAAATTGAGCAAGGAATTACCGTATTTACCGGCGTATAAGAGGCCTCCTCTGTTTGAGGATGATTTTCGAGGGAAAAAGTGTCTTATACGCCGGCAAATACGGTAAATAACAGTATTTAGAATAAATTAAAAATATATGGCGATGCAATTTTGTACAAACAATAAAATTTATGGAAAATAAATATTTTCTCTAATAATTTAAACACATCTGTATTATTGTGGAGAACGTTGAATAAATGAGTACTAAAGATCCTGTAAATCTTGTTTATTAAGTGTTCAGTGTTAAATAATTTTTGAAGTAGTGGATGGATTCTTGTCTTTTTTTTTGTATTTTCTTCATAAAAAAATACTCCCCCCATGTTAATTAGAGAAACCCTATTACTTATTATGCCTTAAGAGGCCTCAGTACCTATGCTGCGCGCGGACTTGTGTGTGTGAGAGAGTTTACATATGTTTAAAGATACTGCACAAGTGACAGGCAGTAGTGAAATTTTGGAAAGCAGCCCCGTTAGTACTTGTGAATGTGTATCAAATGAACTACCTGACATTTTGACGTTGTTTTAGCTGAGAGATTAGAATACTTGTAATTAACGATGTCATACGCCTACGTCATTTCGGATATTGTAATGTCTCAGCTAAAATAATCAACGTAAAAATGTCAGGTAGTTCATTTGATACATATTCACAAATATTATTGGGTCCGCTTTCCAAAATTTCATTATTGCTTATCATTTGTCCAATATCTTCAAAAATATGAAAACTCGCATACACACACGCAGCATAGGTACTGAGTTCTCTTAAAGTCAGTTTCTTTTTTTAAATAAAGTTGCGGGATCGTTGTTTAAACTGGTAGTAATAAAGAGCAAAATTGCACTGGCAGTAATAAAGAATTAAACAAAGATATTAAAGTGACAATGATAAATGGAGCAGAAGAAAGACGAGATGATTGATGCTGGATTTCGCACTTTCTACAATCTGAGAGAAGTCGTGAGTGATTACTCAATCACCTTCAGAGTGAGTCATTTTCCATGTTTCTGCCAGATCTTAAATTAGTTTCTTTCGCCTGTGCTTGCTGATTACACCAAGTATTAGCGTAGCAGAGCAAGATACTTACACGAGCTTTACGTCTTAAGAAATTATATTACCAAGTTTAGGGATTTACTAATTATGGCGCGAAGGGAAATAACGAGCAGTGTACGAATACATGTTCCTTTACTACTCTCTGCGCCTGAACCGCATTTTGAAATAACCCGAAAATAGCTCTTTTGCTGGGATATTATGGTCATTCCATATGAAATCGACAAATCTTAAAAATGAATGAAAGCTGCAATATTTTTAATATTTGTGAACAGTTGCACATTCATTCTATCGTGTTAGCAGAGGCGAAATGTAAAGTTACAGTTTGTTTCTTCTTACCATTCGATCATAGCAGCTACTTTTCATCCTACATGTGTGCGTCATTGAACGTTTACAGAGCTTTACTGTAACCTACATTATATTTTATTTCCTTCTAGATGAAAAATGTCCAAAGTTTTTAGAATTGAAAAAATTGGTCATTTTTCGAGGTCATATAATGTGATATGGGAGAGCAAGATAAAAATCTGAAAATAATAGTCAGTATTGCATTGTGACAGCCTTCGAAAGCATATGTTTACATTTTATGTAAACTCTTTTGGGTAGGACAAAATTTTAAAATAGGAGGAAAAGTCCTGGGTTTCCCCTCAGCCACACCAGGCAAATGCTGGAATAGTACCCACAAAATAGTCCTTGGCCGTTTACCGTTCACAATCCCTTTCCTCACCCTATCCCAGCCTGTCTCTCAGATGCCTCAAAACCTTTAAATAATTTCAAATTCCAAAGGGAAAGATCCAGTTTTGCGAGCATTGCCCTCTACTAATAGACGCTAATATAACAATATTATGTAATATATATTATTTAATAATCAGTCAATTGGAACATAAGTTGTAATTTGAAATGCAGTTTCTAAATCGTTAGTGTTAGGAAAATAAATAGTGATGAAAATCTTATTGTTAGTTCAAGCAATTAATCGACTACATATCAAGAGTCTGATACGAGTCAGTGTTGTAAACACGAAAGAATCAAGCATAGGTTGACTAACTGCGGCAGATAATACGTATAGAACGCAATATGTGCATATGTGACCTCTTGAACGAAGTGGTTCGGATCGGGCCCCACTTAATAAAACTTTAGGTCCAGTCGTTTGAAGCCCACCAGCTCGTTTAGGACGTTAATAACAATATAATTAATTAATATTGATATGTGGATGAAGAAATGAGCATCCCACCTCAATTCGTGCCATAGGTCGAGAGTATATGGAACGTTACTTCCGTGTGTGCGCATCGCATAAGGGATACCATTACGTTTTTATTAGAAACGTTTATTACTGTTAGCAAAACGTTGAAATTTTATCAATAAGGTAGATCGCTGTGATATTCTTTTCTACAATTGGAAAACCGTAGGACCAAATTCTCAACCTGGTTGAAGTGTTTTATTTACACTTTTTCTTTTTAGTTCTGAGAAGACGAGACCTTTAAAATAGAGAAATGGTCTCTGTGTCACAGTGTAATGACAAGGCCAAAGTCCTTTACGACTCGGGAGTTAAGTATTCTAAGTATTAATATAAATTTTTTAATCTTGAATTTACAGGGTTCTGTAAGTATAGGAAATTCACTAAATTCTGGTGCTAAAATTCATCCTGAGGTCGATTTTCTGATGGATTGTCTTTGGCCTATGCAAGAATTTTACTTACCACAAATCCTTCGGTATTGACTTTCTATGGACAAGTTGTAGTTACTGAGAAGACTTCCCGTCTTGAAGACGAAATTACTGGCCTCAAAGTTAGTAGTGGCCTGAAGTACAGGTTTTTAAAGTAGAAAAGGAATGTTCCCAGGAAATCACAGTATTTTTGTATGCACCGTCCATAATCCCATCACTCCTCTTAATAGTTTTTGTAGATTCGTAAGTTAGTGAATAATAGCTGTATGTTTAGGAGATAAACAATTGACTGAGCGTGGGCGAATGCTTAATAGGGAGTGAAAGAGCTTCAACACGATGCTTGTGATGAATGTGAATAGTAATTGGCACTTGAATCTTCCTTTTCGAAGGGGTGCTTATAGGAGAAGAATGACCGGGAAACCTAGAAAGGACATTCATCACATCCCGAGTCATATTTAGTTTATGTGCTACTATATTTTTTTGTCCTACGAATGCAACAGAGTATTTTCCACTGTTGTTCAAACTTTTGTAGGTTAAAGTTTACAAACTTGTAATCGTCACACTTCATGGCACAGTAGTGAAGATTTCAACGCTATTATATACTATAGATACTTTTAAGTGAGTTAATAATCTATAGTTAATATTATTTTTCCAAATAAATACGCAACTTCCTCATTGCTCATTTTTCTCATTCGTAAGGTCGTGGGTTCGTTCTCTGTGGTCAACTATCTTGACCGGACCTAAACTTTCCTCTAGTGCCAGGTCACATTCAGACTAGGCCTTGTCTAACTTCTTTACCACATCCCGTCGTGAGACAAAAATGCCTAAAGCCCGTAAATATAATTTAAACAATATTTGTTTGCCATTGAACTTTTCTGTGCAAATTGTGAACGCCGTCATGTCCACAAGTACCCTAAATTGGTTAACTTTTTCACATTCAAACTCATTTTCCAATTCTAATAAATGCTAATTCAACTCCCACGTTAAGATGATTACATTTATTTATTAAAAGAAAACTGTGTATTACTTAGCTACATTGTGAGGAGAAAATCGAACGAAATGACCTATTTCTGCTCGTGAAATAATTCGGAAACAGCCTTCGCTAATTGAGTTTAGTTGTGGTTTCCACCCATCCTCTTGTCTTTTTAAAATTGGTTTTGCACGTCATTTGAAAAGCTTTTGTTTTCTTTGAACAACGTCAGCGCTATTAATTGTCTGTTGTAAAATCTTCGCAGTCAGCTAAATTGATTTCCCTTGAGCTCAACTATCAGCAAGGAAGCTTGCTGGTCTCTCATTTGAAAATCAGGGACGGTACGTCACATTACAGTGAGGTGACATTGTGAGTGGAGGTATTGTACTTACGCACAGATGCAGTGGTTTTTGTAGACTTAAACTAGTTTAAGTTATCCACAAACCAATTTAATTAAATTGTTAGTGTCAGATCGTGCTTGCAGTCGGAAATTTAAACCACGAAATGATTCAGTATCTAATGTATTTGGGGCTTACCTAATAAATAAGGAACCATAGGTGACCATATTTTTCCAATGATTCCGGGGAGAATCGAAATAACTTTCAACATTATTTGCATATATTTCATATGAATGTATTTGTACTGCTGCCGGAGTGCAATAAGTTAATTAAAGGGGTACAGAACGCATATTTTATTTTTATAATAAACGTTTTAGAGCAACAGATCACATCATCTACAATATCTTGCATCCTGCATAAATTAATTTTCGAATGTTTCGTTCAAAAATTAAACAATTCAGTTTTTCGAAAGATGTTTATTATTCAAACCGGGCAGAAAAATGCCTTAATACTGAGAAACTCCTCGGAAAACGGACGTGATCATCCTACCATAAGTTAATACTTACTATATATAATATGTGGTGATGTCATTATTTTTCGATACATTCTAGAAATTTGGAAGTATCGAACTGACTAAAAATATATTTTTGACACAGTATGTCGATTCAAATATAAAGCTACGGCAAACACTTCAGTGTGCAGGTAACAGCTAACCATAAATAAATAAAACAAAAGTTTAATTCAAAACAAAAGATTACTAGCAGGCTTACACTTAACTGATGTTTAAAAATCCAGAATGAAAGTAAAATAAAAATTGATTTTATTCTTTATAAAAATCAGTTATAAAAGACAGTTTAATAAAGTAAACAATGCATTCTTATAACATCGAACACGATTATTCAAGATTTCTGAAATGCAAACATACATCATTAATAATAATTTTAATTTAAAATAAAAATACCCTTTGATGTCTATTTTAACACAATTCTATAATAATGGAAAGGGATGCTTAACACTTTTTTTGAGATCGAACAATACAATTTTAAGAAGTGCTGTGTGTATTTAACACTTACTGAAAAAAAAAAATCTGGATTGACTAATAAAGAATAACAACGCAAAACAGAAATCAAGCGTTAACATTCCTACGTTGAATATTTGTCACTGCTATTTTTTGAATTTCTGAATTCATTTTTTTTTCTTTTACAAGTTTAAAACAGAGAATGCTTTGAGTTCTTGGATACACGTGTAAATCAATATATATAATTTATTAACTGGAATTATTGGAAAATATAAAAACAATGATTCACAATAAATGGTTGATTATTTTATCAATTAATAAGTTTTTTGATAAGCATCCATTTATTTTGAATAATTAATTTTGTGATTTCCATTAATCTTGGCTTATTATTTAATCCTAGAAATTTGAATTAATTAACTAACTATTGTTTTAGAGACGCTCAAGAATAATGTAAACCGCACAAATCCTTAAAACCGAGGAGTGCAGACCAGTCATGCATTTTTCTTTAATCGAAGGATTTTACCAGATCATCAGAATTCCCTATGTCCAAGAATTCTCATGTACGTAATAATGGACATTTCTGTTTTCACCGTCCTTATATATTTTACAACTTGTTTGTATACATCAGATTAAATAATACACGGAATATTGCAATATAATGTTTTTGAAATTTCAGGGCTACGGTTTTTCATTACGTAGAAATATAGCATGAAATACTGAGAATTCTATCTCCTACGTCATACAACGAAAATCATCTTCTGATTGGTTTGACGTAATCAATTCGTACTATTTCAGTAGTTATATGCTTCTCGTTGTGTAACGTTTCTTATTCAGAAGTTTGAAGACGTAAAAGCAAGAAAGAGAAAGAACATTCATATCATCACTTAACGAGATAATTTATGTACAGGTCTGCAGAATACACTTCAATAAGTTAAAACACCAAAACGTGTTTTTAATAACAGAAATTGCTCGAAACAATGATAGGGGTCAGTCTTAACTTGCAGTGGTCTTTCTTATCGCTAGTTTGTGTCAATTTTGATGTCTTGACAATTTGGCGCAATTGGTTAGCGCACGCAACTTTTAACTTTTTATACTTTCACCTAAGGCTGTTCGAATCCTGTCAAAGGCCGTGTTTTATTTTACTTCACGAAATTCAAGAGCAACTTCAGTGTAATAGTTTCAATTTACATTTTTGTTTCTTACATGCTTTTATTATTATTTTTACAATGACATATTAAAACTATTCAATATATTCACGGGCTATAGGTAGTACGTCAAATTGTTAACAGATGGCAGTAACGAGGACTATTAATTCATATGCTTTTAAGTTCTTGAAAAATGCTTCATTAGCATTCATTAAGAAAAGTATACCATTGTCGGATGTAAAAGTCCACATTTTTTTTACAGAAAAAATGTGTACTTCTTTTTAAATACAGAGTTCTAAATAGCATTATTAAAAGATATCTTATGATTTAATCATGAATAAAGAGCTTTTATAAATTAGTGTTGAAGCTACTAAAATATACCAATATCTTAAAGAAGTATTAAAAGTAAAAATCAATTTTAAATGAATAAAACTAACTAAATGACGTGTTAAAGCATACAGAAGCGCTATTCACCACTTATACTATTTCTTTCGATCCATTTTTGCTATCTGTTGTTAACAATACTAACAAATCAAATACCATCTGTATGTTAATGACAAGCAGTCGGCAGATTGATTACGTCATAACATGACGGCGCCCGATTAAGCGCAAGACGACTGTTTCGAAGCAAGGCTTTATTACTCTTAATAAATGCATCACAGAAAGGAAATAAAATGTCAGTGCATTGAATTATTCTACTTTAACAAGAATTTTTTATTGCAATAAAAAAAATACTACCGGAAATGTCTATTCTATTGTTTATTAAGATAAGTACTGTAAACAGCAAGTTGTGTCTATATAGGATTGTGTCAATGCATTGCATAATATAGGTATATTATGGTATAAAAAGTTATGATTAATTTTATAGATGACTTGGTTTTACAGGGACAATAAAGTTGTAACTAGAGAAAATTAAAGCTAATAAAAATATTAACAGTTAAGAATATTAAAGCATATCGAAGGGACGAAAATATGGTACATGGTAGAAAATGTCAATGCCTAATAGGTCACATGAATAGTAATTATGTATTAATTGAACACGGGGAATAAATATCATAAGTAGTACAAAAGATAAATAATTACAAGACATAAAATGCAAAAGTCTTACGATTTGTTGAACCAAATACTAAAGGATTGTTGTTGCAACGATTCTCTTAAAATATGTCATTAATGCGGTACTTTGTGTTCAAATAATTATAGGTTCTAAAGAAGTGAGTTGGTACTTGTTTTAAATTTTGTTGGATAATTTATAATTTCTTGTCTTTACTTTTCTGCCTAGTGGTAAAGGGCTCAAGATGAAATCGGGCGCACCACAGCACCAGTACTGATAATTATATTCGTTGTATCGTAATTTAAATTAATAATAATAATATTTCATATTAGAAAGTGAATAAATCTGTCCTCAATGTACTTTTTTTTATATATCTGGTGTAGTAAAAAGTAATCCATTATTTTGCCAATAGATGGCTTCAGTGATCTGTATCTCGCGTTGTATAAGTCCGATCGGGTTCAACGAGATGGCGTTCAAACGATGAGATTGCGTACTACAAACACTGTTCAGATAGTTGTGATGAGTTGACTCAGTGTTGTGTGAGCGCGCGTCAAAATGGACACTAGCAAAGAGAAAATACGCTATATTTTACAGTTTTTCTTCGATAAAGGCGAAAACGCAAGCCAGGCGGCTGCAAATGTGAATAGTGTTTATGGTCCTGATACTGTAACAGCCAATCACGCGCAATTTTGGTTTCGTCGATTCCGTTCCGGTAATTTTGACGTCAAAGATGTACCACGCACTGGAAGGCCAAGTGTCGAAAATGTCGATAAAATCATGGACATTGTCGCGTCCGACCGTCATGTAAGCACTGTTTCGATTGCTCAAGAGCTAAACATTGCACAAAAAACCGTGTGGAACCATTTGCATA
Organism: Lepisma saccharinum; assembly: GCA_022664845.1. Lineage (NCBI taxonomy): Eukaryota > Metazoa > Arthropoda > Insecta > Zygentoma > Lepismatidae > Lepisma > Lepisma saccharinum. Next base: position 53,323 of record JAGDQP010008244.1, read on the forward strand.
AGGCTGGATACACAAAGAAGCTTGATGTATGGGTGCCACACGAGTTGACGCCAAAGAACCTCATGGACCGAATTTCCATCTGCGAATCGATGCTGAATCGCAACAAAAGCGATCCATTTCTGAAGCGGTTGGTAACTGGTGATGAAAAGTGGATCACTTACAACAACGTCACGCGAAAACGGTCGTGGTCGAAGCGCGGTGCGCCGGCGCAAACGGTGCCCAAGCCAGGATTGACGGCCAGGAAGGTTTTGCTGTGTGTTTGGTGGGATTGGCAGGGAATTATCTACTATGAGCTGCTCCCCTACGGCCAAACCCTTAACTCGGAACTATACTGTCAACAATTGGACCGTATGAAGGCAGCAATCGCCAAGAAGCGGCCAGCTTTGGCCAATAAGAGAGGCATTGTGTTCCACCAGGACAACGCCAGGCCACACACATCGATAGTGACTCGCCAGAAGCTCCGGGAGCTTGGTTGGGAGGTTCTTATGCGTCCACCTTATAGTCCGGACCTGGCACCTAGTGATTACCATCTGTTCCTGTCCATGGCGAACACGTTTGCTGGTGCAAAATTCGCTTGAAGAGAGGCTTGTGAAAATCGACTGTCTCAATTTTTTGCCAATAGGGACAAGGGCTTCTATGAGAGAGGCATCATGATATTAACATCCAAATGGCAACACGTTATCGAACAAAACGGCTTATATGTTACCTAAATCGGATCATTCTAACTATGGTAAGTCAAGCCTTCAATGTCATGCAAAAATAATGGATTACTTTTTACTACACCAGATATGATCAACTTTTGTCATAAAAATAGCTAATTGACGGAAAGTTAAGAGGATAAACAGCATGTCAGCACCCTGAAATCTCGTCATTGGAGTATGTCTTTTCAAGACCATACGGGTTATGGCCATAAACACACATCTTTTAATCACTTCGAAGAATGAAGTTTTGTACAACTTTCATTTATTAAATAAGTTAATAATAAATAAATAGAATGCAAGTTGTGTTCGTGTACTTATATGCTAAACTGGAGCACGTTGCAAGGATATAATCGAATAATCTTGATGGGGCAGAAGTAGCGTTTATGTCTTTAGGAGGATAACAGTTTATTTGGAAGTTTCAGTAGATGTTACTATAGAGAATGAGTCAGTAGTTTCCTCACATAGTGGAAAATGATATGGACGACATTTGGACATTTAAGCGGGCAGAACTGCAGTTATCAAAATAAACTGTAGGAAGATTCTACAAGGGATAGGAATAAAAACAAATACGCCATAGCAGTGAATGAAACCATGTGGTGCCAAGGATAACCCATGAGCAGCATGCATTCCTTTTGCGTTAACTTGCTGAATCCATTCGTGGAGTTCTGACGATCCCTTAGGTACAGTTTCAAGGTTTACAAATAGTTGAAAATAAGTATGTTTTCCACATCTAATAATCATACTGGAGCTCCTTTTTAGTGGCTGTTGTTTGATATTCATTTGTTTCTGTTGCCTGAATCCCGTTTTCCTAAAGCATTCCCAAAATTTTTAAAGAAAGCGAGATTCACAGACAGAACGACCTGTATAAATACTAACAAAGTAATTACTACAATGAATCCATGTCTTCTGTGAGATGAGACCTACATATTTGCAGTAGTATGAGACAACATTGTCTGCAGTATATGAAGACGAGAGGAACTTCGTGGGATATTTTGCCGGTGAGAAGAAACGAAAACATGAGTTCCGTGGTGCATTTGAGATCCTCCATCATCACTTACACTTTTCTTATTACTGACCCATATAAATGTAGCTCATCAGTATAGAAAAGTAGGAACATCTTTTGTTCTGCCATATTCAGCTAGCTTGACCTTGTTTTGTGTGAATAGTCATTGTTATTGCTTTTTCTGTTTCGTTTGTAAGAGGAATTCTTTTGTGGGTGGAAGTGATGACCTTAAAATTCGTGGATAATAATTGTTTAGTATGTGCGTGTTGTTCCACTCATTTGCAGCGTGTATTTTACACGTTAGCTTTATTATGCAAAGGTGTTAATTAAAGCAAAACCACAGGTTGGTTTGCTTATTACCTATGCCAGTGTTACTCGAAAATTAATATGATTCTTACAGCTGGATCAAGGTATAGAAATTAAGTTTGCAGATACTAGCTACTGTAACACTACTGTAGAAGAATCTTAACGATATTTTGCACTTCGCAAATTGCAATCGTGAGGTGAGATACAATAATTTAGCGATTGCATTAATTTCACCTTTCACATAAAGCATTTCATTGTGATTTATTCCTGTAAATAGTGCGAAAGAGTGATCAGAATAAAAAATAATGATGAAAGTGTAATCACCCGCTACCTTAGGCGCCTATATTAGTTTCACAGCTGACTTATTTTATGCCGAGTCAGAAAGTTAGTCAAAATTTGCGTACTGAACTAAGGTTTTTACCAATCTGTTCAAATCCTTTCGTGGGTCTGCTTCTTTCATACGTAGAGTCAGTGTTTATCGTCCTATTTCTTAGCCCGTTTGTGGATTCACGTTCTTGAATAATTCTGTCTTTCGGACCTCCCATGTACTGTGTTATAGGAATGATCGTGTTTTAAGATCGAAGTGAGGAGAACTTTCCTTAATTTGTGAGTAGTAGAATTACTTGTCACTATAAGCATTGTGTAGTATTTATTAGAATTCAGAATAGAATACACACAGCTGAATTTGAATTCAGCTGTAAGCGGAATTGATCATATCTTATGCTAAGACAGGCGAATTCTGTTACTTTCAGAAGTTGAACTTCAAGATGATGTCTTTTTTTAGTCATTTGTGCTGACCCGTTGGATATACACTTCTATCCAAAAAAATATCCTCATCGACATGTTCTATCGAATGAAAATTAGAATGACAACTGACCTTATTAAAATTATAACAAAGGAACAATATTTGATTGTTATATTTACATTGTTATACGTATATTAGACGGAAATCAGTTTGACTTTGTACTTTGAGTACTTAGTACCTCACACAAAACTATACAAGTCCTCACGTATCAGCTATGTCTTAGTTACTAAAAAATGGTTATCAAACATTTATGAGAAAACGCCAACTTCGGCATTGTTGTGATTAAGTGCAATCTAAGTATGTTCTCTAACAATACAACTTACTAAGTGGGTACAAGGGTAACAAGCGGAAGTTTTCTGAAGATTGTTCATGGTATCGGAGTTAATTTTCTGCAAACCTAATGTACCAAAAACAGAACAGAACAGGAGTATCCACCTCGAGTCTTTTTGAGGGTTTGAACTACATTGACTCTACATATACTAAGCTAAAGTTTGTGACATGTGCTAGAAGCTAAATTTCATATCAGACATGAACAGTTTTGTACATTACTTCTTTTTCTCTAGCAGAACAATCTTTAGAAAGTTTTGAAATCATAACTGGCCACAAATTCCCAATGGAATTCATATCGGGTGAATTGGGATGCCAGTGTAACTGCTGACCGACCAGAACTGAGATATACTGCTGTATAATGTAACCAATCGTCCCGCTTTGGGCGGGATAGTCCACCTTTACAGCGGTCTGTCCACTTTTCGCAGGCTTCCAATTTTCTTCACTTCCGTAGAGTCCTCGGTTCGGATCCAGGTAACATACTATTTCATACAATCAATCACCCGTTTCTTCATTAATTCACAGAAAAGATTGTTCTTAGTGAATGTCTCTTTCGCCATTGCTGTCCTCGCCTGTATTTCTGTTTCACATTTCATATACTTACTCACTTTTCAATCATTAAAAGATTATTAGTTGTTCTGCTTTGATTTTTATTCCACGTTCGTCAACTTCTTTGGAACTGTTTTAATTGGTTAAATTATGTTTCACTTTCTAGAAGACCATATGAACTGCAAATCTAAGGAATTTCAATTTCCTTTGCAAGATCGTAACCACTCCGGTTTGGAAATATCTCTTTACAACATCTTGTAATGTATAATAAACTAGGTAATTTACCGATGTATAATAAACTAGGTAATTTACCGCCCGTTAGAGCGGGATCCAGAGGTTTTTCACCCCCTCACCAGGGATGTAATGGGAATATTTGGCATATACCTACCTCAGTATATTAGGCATCACCGTATACCCACCTAAAATTTATGAAATACGCAGGTATATGGGATAGTAAGCGAAGCGTTATCCATCTAAAAAATTAGTATTACATTCCGCCCCCCCCCCCCCTGCGGGGTATCGAATCGAAAACTAAGATAGCTGCTGTAGCTAACGAATTCAGTCATGCTAAATTTGCCCACTAGGAGGTAGTCAACCCGGCAAACTGCATTGTGGTGTGGGTTGCTCAGCCTGTAAGGATATATCGGACAATCATGATCTATTAACTGATCTTACATGTCACCCTCCGCCCTTAGGGATGTCTTAACCCCACAGTATTTTTTTCCAAGTTGTAAGTTATACAGTATGTGTACCAAATTTAGTTAAACTTACTCCAGGCGTTCCAGAGTTATACTGGAACATATACACAAATAGATAAAGTAGGCGAAAGACATTATCATTGTTTCACTTCTCGAGCTATTGTTTTTGTTCTTCGTTCTGTTAAGCTGTATTTTTACCTTTTTGATTTAATACGGGTTCTTTGTCTTCGATATTTTATTCCACACCTACCTTCTTCAATATTTGCATTCAGATTCCTTGGTTGATTTGATCGAATACCTTCTCCAAATCAGCGAATACTATGTATACTTTCTTACCTTTTCCTTTGTAGGGATCCATTTTTATGAGAACGTACGCACAACTGGGTATTTGAAAAATGAATTGCTGAGAAACAATCTTGTATTTGAACTAAGGAAATGGAGGTATTGATTATTGGTTGTAGAAAGTACTTCGTAGATGAAAGACCTGTATTTCTGAAACAGGCCCTAGAAATACTGCAAATCAATACATTGATGAGTTGGTGTTTGCATTGAGAGTCCATGCCATGTATTGTTTCGTATGTGATAAGTTTGGTGAAGATTTTAATGGAAATTGCTGAAAAGCAAGTAAGCTCTGGTAGTGAGCAAAGAGTTCAGGATAGAACGAAAATTTAGTTTCATTAGGAGGAACAACTCGCAGTAGGACTTGCAGTTGCACGTGTACATACAAATACTATACGGGAGAGTGTAACCAAGATTGAAGTTGGCAAAATAAGGACAATGTGTAAGATACACGAGTTTGCAGATTTAATTAGAATCTTACTCCCAGTAATATTAATGGATTATTAATGGATATAAATATTAACTGGAATTCTCATGTAGCTAACGTATGCTCACGTGCACTAAATAACCTAAGATGCCTATATAGATCACGTGACTTGCTCACGGCAAAAACAAAATTGTATCTAATACATTCACTAATTATGCCCTTGTTTGATTACAGTGATGCCGTATATGGTCCTTCCCTTCTAATCAACAAAGTCAAATCCATTCAGAAAGTCCAGAATTCCTGCATCCGGTTTGCTTTCAACCTTCGTAAATTCGAACATATTCTCCCTGTATTAAAGGAGAACAATATTTTGACAATGTATCGAAGAAGGTTCTTTCGTTTCTGTTGCACAATTCACAAGAAAACACCCGCTTATCTCCATGGAAAACTTCTCTAGGTCTAGTATCCATAAGTACGTTACACGTAATAGGTCAACCAACATATGATGTTCCAAGATACAAACTCACACAAACAACTCGATCATTTTCTGTATCAGCTGCGAAAGCCTGGGATTCCTTGCCAAATGCTATTACATGTGCAAAAACGCTAAATGAATTTAAAACTCTTCTAAGTGTATATTTGCTTAATCAGCAAAGACTATGCTCTTCTACCAGTGATATTTAACTTTCATATGTTTTTATAGTGTTGTGTGACTAAGGCACTTTTATGTACGTTTCTATTTTGTATTGTGTGTGCGTGTTTTTTTTTCAATGATATGTATGCATTATCATTGTATATTTAACTTTTATATGTTTTTATTGTGTTTTAAGGCTCTTTTCATGTACGTTTTTAATTCGGTCTTTTTTTTATGTATTTGTGTGTTTTTTTTTCTCTCAATTATTGTTTGTGTATTTTCATTTGTATGATCTGACAAGGGTTAGGTGGAAGAACAGCTATTAGCTGAACCTCGCCTGCTGAAATAAAGGAAATTAAATTTAAAAAATATGATATACGACCATCTTGTCTATTTGAGGATGTTTGCTTTGACAGATTTAATTTCATCTTGTTGTTGTAAAATATCGTACAATTTAGAATACTGCCTATAATGCATCCGCATGAAGAATTGTAACTTTTTCTATCACGAAAGAGAAAATGGTGTGTCGAATCCAAGAACAAGTTAAAAGAGATTACTTAGAATATGATTTGTCCACAGTAGACGGTCTGTTCCTTGTTGATAATTTCACTCCAGCCATTGCAAATATTACTATAATTTTCGAGAGTAGATCCTGTAATTGCCGTTTGAAGTACTGGAAGGAAGACAGCATGGTTACAGGTTCCTAATGTAAGATAATGCCACGTTGCGACAGAACCTTGGTTTCATAAATTTGAAACTATGCAAGGAATACGATAAAAGGGAAAGAAAACGATATATGTTAAATATCGTCCAAATACCGTATTCAATTTTTTTGTAGGCTTTATCATGGTGTATGGGATAAGTTTCGTTAGAAGAAAAACTAGCAGCAAATACTTTACTTGCGTTTGACGAATCTATCTGTGAACTTGCCTTTCTAAGAACTCTCTCTCTTAAAAAAAAACAAAGTTTTAAGTTGCTTACGTACAGAGTTCTCATTTGCATTAATTTACATGATTTCTGTATTTGCATCCTACTTACTATGGGCAGCGTTAACTTGCATCAGTTAGTCTGTTTAAAGATCTTTTACTGCATATTGACCAAGGTGTGAATAACGGATGCCCATTTCTTTGAGCAAACTTCAGCTGTTATTGTCACCGTATTTATTTTTTTTCCGTTGCTTTTTTTATGAACACTGTTAACCATCCAAAAAACGTTCGTGACGAGCATTTAAACACGAAGCGTGTGCTTGTATATTTATCTGCGATGAGGAACTCGAAAGCTAGATGTTTGTTCATTGGTGCTTCCAGATTAGAAACCAACGATTCTACCAAACCAGGAATGTTAGGAGTGGCCAATTTTCATTATAACTTAGCTCTATATAACTTTTTATGAAGCTCAAATATTTTCATGATAGGAGACAGAGAAGCCGATTTAAAAGCGCAGTGTTTAGTGATAATAGCTATTTTACCACAAATAAAAGTTTATTCCACTGGTGTTGTTCAGTAATTTATTGAAAAACTTAAAATATGATGGACACAAGTAAAGAAAAAATATATGTTCATTTTTGCGGGTACTATGGCTACCTATAATGTTTTCCATCTATTGAAAGGTGTTCATAACATTAGGTGTAAAACGTAATGTTAATCTATAATTTTGAGAAAGTTTCCTCGCGAAACGACAGGAAAGTCATTATGTTCTCAGTTGCAAGTTAAAAGATAGTTAAACAACGTAAGTTTATGGAAAGAGTATGACTCGAAGTCCTTGTTATAAATGTAGTTGTACCAAAGTGTGTCATTCCATGTCAGATCACCAACATATTGACCATTTCCGATTTGCAACACAATTTTGTGGAGTTGTTAAGAACAAGGCTTTGTGCGTAGCAGCAAAATAGTCGAGGGTTCCTTGGTTCCGGAGATACTTTCGTTTCTTCAAAACTTTCATCTCGTCAAATTCCGATATCTCCGAAAGGTAGAAAGTCAAAAGAACTTCTTGAGAAGTTTTACACCATAAAGTTTGTGCGGCGTGTTGTGGACGTTATGAGAGCAGTATCTACAGTGCGTGTTTGTTTGTGTGTGTTTTCACATTTTTAAAGATACTGGGCAAATGACAAGCAATAATGACATTTTGGAAAGCGGCCCCACGCATTCACAAGTATTATTGGGGGCCGCTTTCCAAAATTTCATTATTGCTTTTTATTTGTCCAGTATCTTTAAAAATATGAAAACTCACACAGGCACACGCAGCGTAGGTACTGAGGCCTCGTAAGCTGATCTTTGTGTTAAATAAAAAAAAAACCTCATGACATGCGTACAATTACGCTAGAATTCCATGAGGAGTAGAATATGTTTCAGTTTTAACTCTAGGCTGTGAAAAGTTATTCACAGGTTCAAGTTAGATTGGAAACAACTAAAATTTTAGCTTAATTTCATGCACCGCATGACCCCATTTCTGCCGTAATTAATTGATGTCAGTTTATTATTTTTATCATGACAGTGAAAACTTTGAACTGTTCATATAATCGATGTACGAGTTTTATAAAAGAAATTATCATATTAAAACAGAATATAAACCACTATACTTCGTTGAATTCGAATTCTAAATTTTGTATGAGAAAATGCTCTTCTTTCTTTATTGATCTCTGTCGATGTAGCTTCAACGTGTAAACTAACTGTGGGAATGGTAATTTGATCACAACTTCAAGTTCTTTTTGGGTTATCTTTGAAGGTTGATAGTGTTTCCAAACATTGGCTGATGTTTTGTATGTATACAGTTAAGTGTTTGTTGAGATTGTTTTTTTCTTTTGAAGGTGTGTTTTCTTCTGCTCCTGTAAACCTGGTTTCTTTTTAATTAAACTCTCAATGAAATCCATTCTTTAATGGAGAGAATAATTTGCAAAATCTCAAGCTCATCAGTTGGACATCCTCACCCCATTCTGTTTGCTGTTCTTTAGCGTTCTTCCATCTTCATGGTGTGGAAATTACAGAAGACCGATGAAGCAGTTATTTTTGCAGTCTATCAATATTGGAAAGCAGGTTGAACAGCGAACGGAGAGAAACTTTTTTTTTTATCTCTCTCAGCTTTTACCCATTGTTTGTTGTATAGAAGAGAAAACTCCCTTAGGTTCAATGTTTTCTTTTCTTCATGCTTTTGTTCTTTCAGGGAAGTAAGTTAATGGGAGTGAGACAACAAACAGCAAATGCTCTTCTTCGTTTGTATGTCTCGTTTTCTTGTTCTATTTTGGACATTGGATGTTACAAGAATAACATAGGATGTTTGCGAAGTAAGCTGTATAAAAGCACAGAAACATGAACGTGGTGTGCCCTTGTGTAGTCGGATAACTCTATTTCTAGAGGCAAATAATTATCAAGGGTCGTCTGAAACTAGGGTGTTCAGGATGCAAATAATGTAAGTGAGAAGTGAATGGTAACAATTAACGATTTTATTGATGTAAGGCAATACTTTCGTCTTAGGTATGAACATGAGAATTAAAGAGAAAGGTTATTTGTGAAGTTGTTTCATAAATGAATGGGATTATGGTTTCTCTAAAATGATTTTTATCTCCACTAAATGTACAGTACACTAAAACCTCATTTATCCGGACTTGTTGGGATCGGACCTATTCCGGATAAACCAGATGTTTATTACGATTACGATTTTTCCATGTCATAAATGCCTGAAAATACAGAAATAACAGTATCAGCAGTACCACATTGTATATTTACGCTGCAAAAAATTAATTATACACGCTCACTTGAATACGATGTACAGGTATTTTGAAACTGTCAAAAAACGACTTCATTTATTTAATCCCCGTTTCCCCGAAAATCGTTCCGGATAAGCGAGGCTTTAAAGTAGTTAGAAAGCAAACAGGTGTTTTCATGTCGTCACATTTGTAATAACCTCCGTAAGTAAATACCACGATTTTCCCTAACGAGTAAACAGCCACCGTAAGATAGCCCACGAATAGTGAACGCTGAGTTCATAATTGATAGTGGGTGCCCGTAAGGCCGCGGTGTATTAGGGAGCAGGACAGTGGAAGTACTAACGTGTTCAGAGCTACAGAGGTTGAACATGTTAACTGGAACACGTGTAAAAAAGTTCATTTACTTGGTTCGACGCAGTAATGTTTGAAGAGACGAAACAGTTCGTCATAATTTTTCACATTTACTATAAGATTTCAAGTTGTCACGCTAGAGAGGACATTTTAGTTTGTATGTTAAACGTGGTTGTTTTCGCCTTGTAATTTGAGAGTAGACTCTTCTGTCTGGAGAATAACCGTGGAGAAACCTCATCCAGGGTAGTCAAAACCAAAGGTTGTGTGTGAATCAATGAAAACGTGACCCACCACAGCTCACCTCAACCCACGACCCACCATGACTGGCACAATAAAGTAAACACGTTGCAAATGGAGGCGAGAGGTAAGCCCAGGGCATATTTTATGGCGGCCTTATGTGGCGAGAGGAGGAGGAGGGGTGAGAGGTTGTTCGTGCCGTGGACCCAGCCTAACGTTTTTATACAATTTGCAGCAATCATGCGTAATACTATGCTTCCACAGAATTTGCATATTCGGTCTGCACTAAAAATGGTCCAGGATAAGGTGTGTCGCGGTGGGTCATGGGTCGAGAGAAAAATATGTCATTTGTCATGTTTACGTATAAAATATAGTTTTGACC